>VKKT01000916.1:189807-200621 GCA_008038995.1 Haliotis laevigata
GTAGATATTCCACAGTAATATTTCAGATCTGTACATGTAGATCTGGAACATACAACTTTAATGCACCCTACCTTAACATCCAACCATCATCCACCCTTTCCAACACTGGAGCGCTTCCAAAGCGTGTATATATTGTGTGGGTCGCGGTAGTGCAATAATGCTCGGATAATAAGCAAACTCCTCAGCACTGCAGCATCCCCATGCAGGGCGTGGTCACAATCCCCCACATGGCTTGCTAGCAGTAATGGAATAGCAATACATGCATGGCGGTCGCGGCGTACAATCTATTTTGAACCATGTTGTGCATTTCACATCATGCTCACTGAAACAATTTCATGATGGATGACTGATGCAAATATCAACAATGGAATCAATATTGTTGTAGAATTTGCAAATGCATGCGATTTTATTCAACTACAAAATGCATGTTGACACTGAATTGAAACTATTGGGGTGCGCATGTAATGTTGGAACTAATTTGTTGTATATGGATTAACACTGACTACAGCCTGCAGATCAAGCTAAGCTTTGAAGTTACAGTTAACAATATGTAAAAAGCAAAATGAAATTATTAGTGTAGGCAGATTCACTGCTCTAACATGCATGACGTCGTATATGTAAGTCAATCATGAGATATATAGTGATGTTTAGATACAGATCTAATACAACATATTCAACTGAACCCTTGAAGATCCGGGTTAGAATTGGTCTTCAGTAACCCATGCTTGTCGTCAGAGGCGACTGACGGGATCGGATGGTCAGACTCGCTGACTTAGTTGACACATGTCATGGTATCCCAATTGCACAGATCAGTGCTTATGATGTTGATCACTGGACTGTCTGGTCCAGACTCGATTATTTACCGATTGCCACCATACAGTTGGAATATTGCTTAGTGCGGCATTAAACAACAACATATTCCAGTGTTAAATTTTCATCTCCACCGATATGCGCAACCATTTCTAAGCAGCATTAATCATGTGTCACACATCAAAACTTGTAAATGCATTCCACAATGTTAAAAAAAAAATTCAAAAATTTAAAAACACATAAAAATAGAAAAAACAAAACACAAAGCTACAAACTTCTCTTGGTGATCTAAATACAAAAATTCTTAATCTAACGAAAGAGTCATCAATAACTTTCCCTTATCACATCCAAGGATTTTCTCCACTGACAATTGAAAATAGGTTCTCCCAAATGTTTCACATTGGATTTGCGTGTATTAAACAAGTGAACAAAACAAACCACTTACACATACATCTTCTTCATAAACTGTATTGGTGGAGAACTCTGGCTCGACATCGAGTTCCGAGTCCTGACCACTGTTCGGGTCATCCAGCCTTGTACAGGCACAAACAAACCAGCCTCGGACAGACTGCAGCATTTTAAATGATCAATGCTTTTATCACGCTTTCAGTCCAAGGTGTGTGAGAAGCTAACTGTCCATTGTGTTTCACACGTTTCTCCTCCAGTTAGGAAGCTGATATTAAATATTAAAATGTCATGTCATATTTAAACGAATATAGACCCATACTGCTTCCTAAAATTAGGCGGAATTTTCTTCTGTTCTACATGCTTGCAAATAATAGTTGACGATGATGAAACAGTGAATAGATGAGATGATGATGAGATGAAGTGATGAAGAAGTGAGATGAGTAAGTGATGAGGTATTAGTTATTCTTTGCAGTCGCTTTGGGGGCTAAGCAAAGTTTGGTCAACAAAATTTATAATTGTTGATTTCAAACAATTCTGCAATACACCAGAAATAAGCTTCTCACATAGTGCACATTGTAGGGAATAGAATCCAGGTCTTCATGATGATGAGCGAACACTTTAACCATCAGGTTACCATTCTGCCCAATTCATACTTACAAAAAATGTAGAGATACTGTTACTTGACTGAAATAGTGATTAGATCTGTGACCCTGCTTCCCCAGGTATTAAACCTATTGATCTACAGCTCCACATGCACTGAACACACTCTATCAACATGCATTCCTATATGGCACACAGATATGTCATGATCACCTCCTAATGTGATTACATGCTTAACGAGCTTTACTCCCACATCAAAGAACACAGGTATGCAGGTAGATTTGAATCAGACAAACCCATGCCGAGGACTGAACCACAGAAGAGGACTGTGAGTCAGAACTCCCCGTATGCAGGTAGATTTGAACCAGACAAACCCATGTTGAGCACTGAACCACAGAAGAAGACTATGAGTCAGAACTGCCCCTAGTTCACCAGCATATCCTATGTTAACAAGAAGGCAGCAATATCCCCGCAGTGGTAAAATACAGAGTCCATTTCAATACCCCTGCAAAACGAGTTGTGGGGGATAAAAAACCTTCAGTACTAAAGAGTGATACATCAGTGTTTCTAACAGCCCTGAATCGTATTTCAGTTATTTCAGGCGTGTCAGCTTAATATGGGCAGCAAGTCCAAAGTGATCAGATCTTAGAAATTTTGTGAAACAAAAGGGCATGGGTATATGGTACTGCCAGATCTTCACAAATAAACTGGATTTGAATGAGTAATTGAGTTGGGGTTTTGCTGCTCTTAAGAATATTTCAGCAATATCATGGTGGAATAGACAAGGAATGGGCAGCATCCAAAATTACTTATACTACTTGCAAAGACCACCTAATTTGTTGACATTCAAACAAAAGGAGTTCAGGACACACCTATATTTCGTGTTACGTTATGTATTTATCATCTTGCTATGGTAACTACATTGCTGTGAAAGAATCAAGGGGACTCTTTATCAGTATATAATAACATCTAAAGCTCCCTTACAGTTACTCCTGGCTTTAAACTTTCTGCCTAGTGCCTGATTCTATCACTACACATAAATTCTTGTAGACTGTCAAAGTGATCACGAATGACACTCTACTATCAGTAGGAGTTAGAGCAAGTTTTAATCAGAATTGAACAATCATGACAAATGTGTTAGCTTCCTTTAGGCTTCATTGTAACAATGTCACGTAATATTTTTATACATCTCCAATGTGAATTACATTCCTCGCCACTAATAAACATGTTCTTCTTAAACCCTTCATCATGATCAATACGAACAACATGATGGAGTGAGTGATTTCTCAGCAATATTCCACCAATATCAAAGCGGATGATACCAGAAAAGGCTTCACACATTGTACCCATGTGGGGATTCGAACCAGGTCTACAGCAAGACAAGCGAACACTTTAACCACTAGGCTACCTCCACCACCCACCCACAAATTGTGTCCAAGGACTAACATAACCCAAAACTTCAAACCATGTATTATACATAACCTCTACAAATCAAACTTTCTCTGTTAATATTTTACCTCCCGAGCTGGAGATTAGAAAGCACTCAGTCACAGCCACGTCAGTCACTAGCTGCTTAAAATCAAGCACTGACTTAGCGAGTCCAGGATCAGAAAGCATGTGTTCATTGTAGACAACCCATCCATTCACTTCATTCATACAGCATATCTATAGCTGTGTAAATTACACAGCGTCACCACTAGCTGGCCAACTGGAATCACACTGGCACCATTTCTATGTAACCATGTCCTTTGTAACCATGTCCTTTGTAACCATGTCGTATGACTCACAACAGCTGAATGGGCACGGTCCAAAATAGCCTGATATTAACTGATATTGTATCACATTTACTAAAAAGACAGTGAAGGAAATACCAAGATGTGTCTAGATCTTGTCTGACGTTTGCTAACATTGATAATGTTGACTGGTTCATTATGTCTAACATATTTGTGAATGCATGCAAATCTGATGTTTGTTATTCAATAGACTCCTGACACGCTTGGTGTTGTACATATATAGAACGTCATACTCGTGCATTTGGATGTTTTGTATTGCACAAGAAGATGTCATGGGAGCAGAGAAACAACGAGTTCGAGGTTCTTATCTTGCATTAATCTGTTACTTCATTAAAACAAATCATAGCGAGGCAATGTAGAACTGGCAGGGGTTCAATACAGAATCTGGGCTGCAATACAGAATTTGACCACATCATCCATATTGCACCCCTGTTTTACTATCCTAAGTTTACATGGGTATATAATAAAAGCACAAACGAACCCATTTAACAGAGAGAGAGAGCAATGTTGTAAGCCTGACTTACTGCTGATTTGATCAAAGTTAGGCATTAATTACAATATCTTCTCTAAACACGTTACCTTGAACCCACTCTCCTATATCTATTGTTGGTCAAATCCTTCTTAATTGAATACACAATGATATCAATAATTGTTTAACAGTAAGCTTGTCATAAACTGGTTTCTCTTTTATATACCCAATTATCACTGGCTTTACCTACCTACCTACCTACCTACCTACCTACCTACCTACCTACCTACCTACCTACCTACAGATAAAAAGTAGTAGAAGTAGCAGGCCGTAGCCCCAATACGTTAAGTATGCGGTCTATATATTTTTTTCATGTGTTTTTCGTCTCCGACCTCATGCATGCCTTATGTATATAGTTTCATAAAGAAATATTGACCTGTTACCTAGTTATGTGATATGACCTGTAAACAAACCTACCCTCATTTGAAACTAACTCCAACTTGGTTGCCATGGAAATGCAAAAAAAATTAATAAAAGTTCTTAATTCATGAACAGATCAAGGAAAATGTTCAATTATTAGTCGAATGGTGTGTGAGTTGTGCTACTGAAACCAAACACAGACAGGTTGATACAGTTCGTTTCAATATTTCTTTCTATACCCTTTTTTAAAAACAACATATTTCATATACATATCCACATCAAACAATGTCCAACATTTATTCTTATTAAATGATCTATATCCGAGAAAGTTGTACACGACTTGATGATCACACACTGTTTGCATAATTACAGGTAACCTAGATGCCTGTGTCATGGCGGGGGTGGCTTCTACACCTGCTGCCGACAGCAACAGCTGATCACCCTCTCCCACGCCTAAAACAAATTTACACAAAACTGGGCTATTAACCAATATTTCAGCTCAGACAAATTTCAACTCCATCTAATCATTTTCTGGTGGCTCCTGCTGTGATAATGCTAGAAAAGTACAGCAATGATGATAACAGCAGACTAAACTCTACTTCACTCACTCATTCTGTTGAACACAAAATTATAATATATGCCTTTATTCATGTACCTGTTTACCTGAATATTCAAACCACCTCTTGAAGTTGCTCTAGGACTATGTGAGCTTATGACACAAAGATACATTTCACTTAACTCAGATTTTATACCACTGCAAACAAGTTTACTAATGAATTAATTAATTTAAACATCATCCTTAGTTCAGTATCAAAGGTACAGACAAGCTGTGTATCTGCGTGAATTACACAAATATTTATGTGAAAACTCAATTCCTATTAAGTCTATTGCGTATAAGTATGCTTGAATTTTGTAAATACTCAATAAATGTGATCTTACATGCGTACAGACAAAAATGTCAAATCTTAGCTTGCGTACTGGTGGATAGAAGAAATAACTGAGGTACATTGAGAGGTTCTACTAGTATTTCAGGACATAAACTTGACAACTTGCAGTCTTTCTTACTGTTTCCAATATTACAGATCAAATATAAATAACAAACACTAACATTTAAACTCCATTTTATTTTTTAAATTAATGGAAAATGGCAAAATATCCAATTGAATTTGTGTGAGGTGAGTACAGATTATCTGGTTACTCACAGGCAAATTAGGATACCCAAATGAGATGACCATAAGCGAGTACATACCTCAATGACCCAAAAACTTATCTGTAGCTCTGAGTATGAATGTAACATTAACGTTGATATCACTGACATGTTTTCATTATCAACAAATTATGATAGGATTCCGCTGTGATTGGTTGGCTGGTTGGTTGGTTTGTTGTTTAACGCCACACTCAGCAATAAATCAACTTATGAATCCAGTACATAACTGTGATTATCATGTTTAACTGCATAAGGTTGTGGTTGATTTTAATTTCTTACAACATATTTTTTCAGTGTCAACTATTACTTAAAAACTAAAAAGAGTGAATTAGTTTTATGCCACTTTATTCCAGCAATATCATGGCTGGGGAAACCAGGCTTCACACATTGTACCCATGTGGGGTATTGAACCCAGGTCTTCGGCGTGATGAGTGAACGCATGAACCACTAAGCCACCCCACCACCCCTAAAACTGGAACAGAAGTCCATGCATGCTATAACAACCTATCATGCAAAGGAAACTTGTGGCAACCATGACTTGAGAAAATGTACCTGAGTTGGGGTCCACAACAGTCACTGCACCATGACGGGTAATGTGTCACATGGAATAATGCTCACACTATCAACCACTAGTTTTATCTGATGCATGCATGCAGAAGGTTTGTCTGTAAAATTACAGACTTCAACACAAAACAACAAAGTGTCTCATCCTTTACAATAACAAAATACCTGACATATGAGTTTTAAGATTCAAACATAATAGCACACCACTATCTGCAAATATTAAATAAAAAAAACATAAACAAAGATAGTATTTTCCTTGCAACTGACCTCACCTGTGGTGAACACAAGAAAAACAATGAAACATGTTAACCACTTGACGTTTTACTGATGTGAATGTCTGTCTGCATCTGACATGTTCAAATTCCACAGAAAGCCCTTCCAGTATTACCATGCTGAGGGTTCTTCCTGCCTATTTAATATCTTAAAAGGACAGGGGGGTAGCCTAGTGGTTAAAGCGTTCACTCGTCACGCCAAAGACCTGGGTTTGATTCCCCACATGGGCACATTGTGTGAGGCCCATTTCTGGTGTCCCCCGCTCTGATATTGCTGGAATGTGGTTAAAAGCGGCGTAAAACCCAATTCACTCACTCACTTTTAAAAGTTTTTCAGATCATATTATTTAAATAAGTCGTGACAATTCAATCACATGAACATCAACCTATTTTGCAAATGATCCAGTTTGTTCCAGTCGTAAGAAGCATAAATGTTTGGACATCATACTACGCTACACTTCAGAATATGCCACCTCGCAAAGCAACTGTTTACCAGTCATTACATACTTTCCTGAATGTTTGGTTAATGTTTCTGATTCCAAAATCTTACCCCGTTGAACACAGATGTCTGGCACCAGTTTCTACAGGCAGTAGTTCCAAGGTGTTGATGCTGTGGTAAAACTCACCAGTTGTTGGACAGGTTAAAAGGGCTACAAATTGACCTTCCATCTGATTGACCTTGTCTTTGGATTCAGTTCAAGTCCAGGAACAATAGCCCTTATTGTCACATATTACGCGGACAATTCTCAGTATCTTAATTGTCGGGATACTAACTGGCTGTGTGAAAAGCCAACTTTTCTCATAGAAAACACACGCTGCTATGATCACCAGGTTTACTGCTCAACACAAAGCCCAGTCCGTCAATGAACCCCAATAACCATATCATGTGACACTTTAAAAAACTTTTAAAAAGCAAACAAACGCACAGCTAAAAGTTGAAATATATATGTTGAAACTCTTAAGAAACCAAATACTTCTCCTGTTAGTTCCGACCTATTTCATTTGAAACATGTTAGAGAACTATCCAGGCAGCAAATTCAAGTTGTGCTCAGTAGGGAATGAAACAAGGCTGTAACCCAGGTAACGGAGTCTCTCTATCAACCACTGGTTTGGATGCTGCTATATAACTGGACAAGGCTGTGACCCAGGTAATTGTGTGGCATCACATCCACAGTGCTCACTCTATCAACCACTGGTTCGGACCCTGCTGTATCACATTGAAAGCTTGACACTCAAGCCAGTCATAGCAACCTTGGGAGACCTTATCCACTTTTCAAGACAGGCACAGTCATTCTGTAGACTCAAACATTAAAATGTTCCATTATCGCCTGGTACACTTGATCAAAGTATAATTTCACTAACATTTGGTTGAGTGGTGAACTTGCTTTACTGCCAGTTTGAACATATTTCGATTTACATCAATATATACTCTTAAAAAAATTAAGTGGAACCTGCTTTCTATTTGGATAGGAAGTATAAGTGTTAAAATTCTTTTCAAAGACAGACATCTGATGAACGCACCACTGCTTCTCTTTATCACCACCCCTAAAACACAACGCAGTAGCCCCATATATGTCGTTCCTGAATTTGACTGTTTTCAAGAAGGTCTAAAAATCACTGTAGACCATTAAGTTTGACCATCATCTTGCATCACACAGTTGTTAGTGTTTGTTTCCAGCTGGGTTTTTTGAGTACACATGCAAATTTCACGTCATACTCCAATCATCCTTCAAGAACAATTACTGTACAAACAACAATGGTCATAAAGAGGTGCCAGTGGTGATGCACTCTCCAAACATTTATCATTATCGTATCAACAATGATTGACTGCGATATATCTCCCAATTTTTTCACTCATAAATTAACAATGAAGTTCCCCTACTTTTTTTGAAAGAGTATATTATGAATGCCTATTACAGCCTTTGACAGCATTGATCTGGATTGGACTGGAGTCATCTGGACCATCCCATTACACAGGCTCCGTAGTCAGTACATCCTGATACAAAACAACACTTGGACGAGTTGCTGTAACAAGTCCCTACCAATCCCAAGCAGGCATCTCAGCACCACAACCATACTCCCACTCATAAGTATCATACTTCCTTGTTCCCTCTGTCTTCCTCCAATAAACAGTAAATATGTATAACACACACTATAAGCAAACTAAACACAGCTCTGCGCTGATCAGCAGAACATGAATAAAAGCTATAATACAAAATAGCCCAGAGCCCTAATAAGATCTGAACTGTGTGTAGGGTTTCACACCACTGTTGAGCAATATTTTAGCAATATTTTAACTATATTTTAGCAATATTTTAGCAATATTTTAACCATATTTTAGCAATATTTTAGCAATATTTTAACCATATTTTGAGCAATATATTAGCAATACCATATTTTAGCAATATTTTAGCAATATTTTAACCATAATTTAGCAATATTTTAGTAAACTTTTCGCCACAATTTAGCAATATTCCAGCAATGTTATTGCGAGTGATATCAAGACTGTGTTTCTTCTTCTTTGAGTATTTCTGGCAAGGCCTGCATTGTAGTCTGTCTCACAGTCCCTGAACTGCATTAATTCCCCTTACCGCCTAGCACTGCCTGCAATACTTAAGACCTAAATGAAGCAAGTCTATAAAGGAAGCAAATCTAGATTTCAATCTCACTGGGGCTCCTTTCCAATTTAAATGGGTCTATTTGTTTTATATTATATATCATATATATTCAGGGACTAAGCAGTAGTCTACCTGCATCCCTGAACAGTGGATTAAGGCATTAGTGTGTGAGAGAGTAAGTTGAGTTTTACACCGCTTTTAGAAATATTCCTGCAATATCACCGGCAGGGGCCATCAGAAATGTGCTTCACATATTGTAGGGAGTTGAGCTCTTCACCTCTTCTATTGAAAAGGGCTACAAATTGACCTTCCAGCTGATTGACCTTGTCTTTGGATTCAGTTCATGAATGAATGAATGAATGAATGAATGAATGAATGAATGAATGAATGAATGAATGAATGAATGAAGCGACAAATGGATGGATGATCATTACACAATATTTTAGACTTAAAAACTTTGTAAATTCTCCTTAAATAATTCACACACATATAACATAATGTTCCCTTTGGCATAGAAACAATATATTCGACTGTACATACCACTCAATCTGGACATATTTCACGATTTTCAATAGTCAGAATGACCAGTATCAATGCTCAATCTCACTTGATCATTTAAAATATCAAAATTCTATATAATAATTAATTTGAAATCTTACTTTGAATGACCTACATCAATAAACTAACTACCAAGAGTTACAAGTTGCTACACATTATACACATGTGCTATTATAGACATATATGGACATGCTGTTCTACCCGCCAAACCGTATCTGTCGCTCTAATAGTGTCCAGTATATAGTGGCCAGTATATCCGCCGATCCGTGCCGTATTGTACAGTCCCATCACGTAACGTTATCAAGGGAATTTCATGATTCTGTTCAGTGGATCGGGACAAACAGGCCGAGACATTCACAAGCACAGCTATAAAACTTCCTTTTAACTCAAAAGCAGGAAGTGTGTACTTCGATAACACCACCCCTCCACCTTTGTTTAGATTGTCCCATATCAGATACATATCTTAGATAAAAGGTTATACCACTGCTGTGATTAGGGGTCAAGCCTTCAAATAGTCCACTTGTCGGCTGTGAGTATATGAGTGTGACTCGATAAGATCAGTACAGCAGTAGGATGTTCATGTGGACAGCCTGACAAGACATGCGGCCAGCCAGCCAGCCAGCCAGCCAGCCAGCCAGCCAGCCCAACATCCATCTGCCGTCCACCTCCACCCCACCCTTACACGGATGCCGTCATGACTGTGTTTGTTTCCAATTTCCTCGCTATTCTCTGTTTAAGCTTATAGCAATCTAAAATACAAACCCCCAGAATAAACAAACACAAATATCACCATGGTTACTTTACAAATAATGATAAATGTTTTTTAATAATCTAAGGGTACATGTTCGCTTACAGACAAACCTGTAGTCCCTGAATATACATAAAAACAAAAAGTCCTTTCAAGTTGAAAAGGAGCCCCAGTGAGATGGGAGACTTGGAATCTAGACTTGCTTCATTTGAGGATTTAGCATTGCAGAAATCACTGGTGGAAGAGAAAATAAGGCCAAATAAAGAAATGTTGTGGTTCCGATTACAGCTCTTTATAGTGAGTGAGTTTAGTTTTACGCCGCACTCAACAATATTTCAGCTATATGG
>VKKT01000917.1:168492-180599 GCA_008038995.1 Haliotis laevigata
CTTTATTTAGGGCTTTAGCACTGCAGAGATGGGTTGGCAGTAGGGAAATTAATGTGGTTCAGGGACTGTGAGACAGACTACCCGTAACCCTGAAAAGCTGCAGGTCCTAAGGACCCAGAACCATACAAAGTTGTGGGTCCTAATCACAATGTGTAGGCCCTATATTTTAATATGGAAATTATACGCTTAGATATTGGGGTTGAAAAAGCTGTCGGCAGTAAGGACATGTGGGTCCGAGTGGTTTTCAGTCGGCTTCGGGCCTAAGGACCGACGTCAATTTCGAACGCTCCGCAGGTCACGGCTCTTTGGAACAGCAGGGTCTTCACTTCCTGCTGGAATGTCTGACACTCAGTGATTTGCTGTCTGTGGTCCAGACTGGACCTGCCTTAGTAAAACTCCTGTTACTTTTAGATGATGTTAAAGTTTCGGGCACAGCTAGCTTATTGCAAGTAGTGCGTGAAATAATGTTTTTATGACGCCTTTAGCATTATATAAGCTCCACGCACCGAACCTGTACGTATGATAAGTGTTTTCTTCCTATAATGTAACATGTTTTAAATTAAACTTAGTTGCGGCCGGGTGTCTCATTGCTTGACACGAACGAATTATTCCCTTACTTCTAAATTAGTATATATCATTTTCTCTATGGTTGCATTGAATACATTTGATCGATTTGAAATAGCACGTTTATAGTTTTCAAATGTTTTACCCATTAACTGTCAATAAGTATCCCTTACTTTTAAATTAGTATGTATCATTTTCTCTATGGTTGCATTGGATATACTTGATCGATTTGAAATAGCACGTTTATAGTTTTCAAATGTTTTACCCATTAACTGTCCAAAAGTATCTATCCACTCATTTTCAAAGACTTTCCTTCAGCTAAAGGATCATAACAAGAGGTAGCACTCGCACTTACAAGACATGAACCCAGTGCCCCAGAAGAGTTGGCGAACTGAAAACTGTTACATCACCCCAAACAACATGGCAACAGAGAAATGGAAAATGTACCGATTGACCCCGAAGTTTAGCCACGCGACGCAATAAGCACCATGACCGCCAGTGCGTTTGCTTTTCAAGCTCCGCTGGCTTAAAAAGCCATCATAGATTTTAAAAATTGCCAATCTGCTGACAGCAGTAATTAATTTGTTTTGTGGAACGTTTTCCCGCACTGTACTCAATAACCCCATCGAGTGTATATTTATAGATCGCTACATCGATCTGGAAATGGGACAGAGTTAAACGGTAGTATGGACAACGCTAGGAGAGCTTATTCAGCTGATATTGACGGATCATAGGTGTGTCGTATATAGGTATCCATAGCAACAGCCACGTAATGTCAACAGTCTGTTTCGGATGTCAGAAAGTGTTTATCGGCTTAAAGCTACTTAGCCTTCAACCGTTGGTTATTTTCTCTGTGCAACCTTATCTCTTCAACTAAAGGCCTTTATTAATGTTCTACTGGTGTCTGCAATGTATTTACCGATATCCGCTTACAGAGTGAGTTTAGTTATACGCCGCTTTTAGCAATAATGAAGCAACATAACGGCGAGGAACACCAGAAATGGGCTTCACACATTGTACCCATGTGCGGAATCGAACGTGTCTTCAGCGTGACGAGCGAACGCTTTAACCACTCGGCTACCCCACCGCCCCTTCACGCGAAGAGACATTTTACATGACCGCATACAATGGATAGAAAATGTAAATGAAATATGTGATATACGTAAAAAATCAGTGTGATATTTACATTATTTTCCAATCGATAATCAATACATGCCTGATGTCAATACATGTATTGATCATTACCTGTCGAATACACTGCAGTTTCATTTTATTTTGTTCATGTTGCACTAGGCAGCTACTAACTATAGGGCGGTGCTCTGCGAAGTGATTAGACCATAGACTAACTAACGTGTCTGAGTTGAAAGATGAAAATGCTGGCTCTGGTCAAGATGCTGGTCCAAACAGCCATGGCAGTTTGATATGTTTACACCGGAACCTGACTCCAGAAGCGAGTAATTCTTGTTGTGCATAATGACAGATCTAATCTGTCCCACAGTCCCTGAACCACCTTATTTTCACTAATGCCTAGCCCTCCCCGCAGTGCTATAATCATACATGAAGCAAGTCAAGATTCCCTCAGGTTCTCACTGGGGACCTTTTTCAATTTAAATGAGTTTAATTGTTGCTATCAAAATTATATATTCAGAGACTAAGCGTTAGTCTGTAATAGATCCTGAACCTGAGGAAATCTAGACTTGCTTCATTCAGGGTTTTGACATTACAGAATGGGCTGGGCGGGAAGGGAAAAATACGAACAAGTAGTCTCTGAAATGAACGTATTTTGCAGAAAAAAAGTTCATAGTAAAAAATATATATATTGAAAAGATGCCCTGAGACTTTCTTCATTTTCAGATTGTGGAAATCTACACTTGCCACAGTTTCTAGACTTGCGTGGGCTTTCTTGGATATAACTGCTTCAGGGTCTGTATGACAGACCTGAGGGGAAATAATTTGGTTCAGGGACAGTGAGACAGACTGCTGAGTCTGGACAGTGGACTAACGCTTAGTCTCTGAATATATATAATTTTGATAGTAACAAACAAACCCATTTAAATTGAAAGAGAGACCCAGGGAGACCAGAGATTCAGAACCTGGGAAATCTAGACTTCCTTCATTTAGGGCTTTTCATTGCAGGGAGGGCTWGGCTGTAGGGAAAATAATGTGGTTCAGGGACTGAGACAGACTATCTGGACAGGAGCATCGCTCTAAGCAGTTGGGATCAGATTTCATACCATCAAGCCAGGTACCGAGCCTGACCACTTGATCCACGTTGCCGCTAACGAACACATATCATACTCCCTGTACAGGCGTGGTGCCCCACCTCTAAGACCTTAGTATGGATACACGCCTGCTCACTCAGGGTGTTCGATCCCCCGTCCCAGGACAACGTGTGACACAGCTGTGTCGTAAACAGTCTGACCTACAAGCCAGTCGCAGTGGTAGCATAGGTTACAGCTCGCGGAAGGGAATGCCTTGAAGCTCTTGTTTGTCTTCAGTTCCTGGAAGACACGGTCTGCGACGATTATGTTCACCATATGAACTTGTTATTGGGCCCCGATTCACTGCAAAACAATGTAATATGAACTTACTCAACAAAACAAATTCAAGATTACTTACGGTAAAGAGGCTTTTGACATTTCCGAAGAACAACAAACACATGTTTGTCACGATGGGAAATGATTGCCTCCAAACCAATAATGTTATTTTGTGTATATGTTTGTCATAATCAGTAGGGGACTGTTGTAGGGTTTACTAAAGCCCAATCACCAGTTACGACATAACCGTCAAGATAAATATTGTTATTAATATTATTCCAGGTCTATTTCAGTAGATATATCTTCATAAGTAGTTGTTTTTACGGATATTTATCACGTAAACAATGTGTTCGTCCGCAGCAGGTTTCGTTTAAGGTGGTTTAATTTGTTTTCTATAAAAAGACACGTTTGTCCCCGACAGTCATCTTATCATCACCCGTAATTGCGTACGCATCCTCCGTACGAATACGGCATCTCACGAACATAGTTCAGAGTCACACGCATGCAACCTATTTGCGGAAGACCTATTCGACAAAAATAAAAGCAGTTAAATATTGACAGATACTTTCCAAAATGGTGGATTGAATATAATCAATAAAACACATTTGTCAAATTCAGTCCATCAGTTGCCATAGAAGATCACGGAGCGGATGAACGCTCTAACCCCCGCCATCCCGCGATAATCGTCCCCGGGGCCCACCCACTAGCCCAATCTTACACCTCCCTGTTTTCCCCACCCTAATCTTGTAATGCTTCCACGTTTAGTACACCCCCTCACAGAACCGCGGTGACCTTGTTATTGACAAGGCAACTGTCTGCCCTCTCCCACACAACTGGAGGCTAGATCGATCGCCGTATTTATCCCGTAGTACTGCCTAGTATTATTGCCACTGTGGCAGGCTCAAGTTTAATTTGATTAACGCTCAAACAGGGCCGTTGAGAGTACAGGTGGGGAACACACATGGATTTTCAGTATGACTTTAGCATGTGTTGTTTTCGCAACACAATTCGTGTCGGACTCAGGAACTAGGTCAAGTTGCGTAAGTAGGTCACGGTTTGGGTACGGGGGAGTACGTGGATGAAGACATCACTGGCTCCCAGAACAAAACACACGCCCAACGTGTAGGGCTTTGTGAGGAGGATAACGCTTTCACACAGCGCAGGAAGCCAGTCGTTTAATGGTTTTAGAAATAAACGTGACCGTCGAGTAGTAGGCCTATATTTAAATGGCGCAGTTTGTTTTCGTCGTGAAACCTGCATTTGCGCTCTTGACATATTCTAAATTGACAATCGCCTGCGTTTCAGTCGACGACAACAGCATGCCAGAGACCATATACGGTATATGGTCTCTGAGCATGCCAAGATGTAGTTTGATAAATCTGTTTTGCTCGATTATCTTGCGACTTCACATAAAACTCTTAAAATATTCTTTGAAGATAACAGAAACAGAGTAAAATTAAACAAAAATAGTGTTTAAAATGAATATCGATGCAACAATTTCACATCTGCCCCTGTCTCTTTATCACTCTCCCGTATGACTGTCTTGTATATCACTTATCGTAGTACACATTAAACTTTTTTTACACAATGCACCAGCAATATAACTTTATGTCGAATATTATGCGTTATTCATTCATATGTTGTTGAAACATTAAACTGCATTGTGAGAAGTGCAGTCGGCGTTGGCATGGCCTGGTAGATATGGTGCTTGTGACATCAAAGACACCGGTTCGATTCCCCACATGAGTTCGAACCCTGTGTCCAGTTCGGGCCAACAATAGGGCAACATCAGTCGTGCGTATAAAGTCTTTTGACTATATTAACAATGTGTGTCATATACATCTACTGACGATGTCATCGTATCCCAATTGCGCAGATCGATGCTCATGCTGTTGATCATTGGATTGTCTCATCCAGACTTGATTATTTACAGACCGCCGCCATATAGCTGGAATATAGCTGAGTGCAGCGTAAAGCTAAACTCACTCACTCAATACAACCATAACTCCCATACCGTAACATAGACCTAACGCTAGGGCACCTTGCCCAGCAGAGATGGCCGTCAGAAGATGTGAGTGAGTGACCAGACAATCCAGTGATCAACAGCATGAGAACCGATAACATGTGTCAACCAAGTCAGCGAGCCTCACCACCCGATCCCGTTTGTCGCCTCTTACGACAAGCATGGGTTACTGAAGATCAATATTCTAACCCAGACCTTCACGGGTCTATGATTGTATTGATTTGCGATGTGGATGTATATGGTTAAGCATCCTCGTATTCATGGAATATCAACTCGCAGTCTCAATAGCTTAATCCAGAACTTGTTCAATGTTACAACATGGTTCCAACATATAGATGAACGGTAGTTCTGACTTGAGGAAACATTCAATTAGAAATACATGTAGACCTTCAAGTGTGTTGAAACTCAAGTTTAACATTCGCGAGTACTAGATTAAAGTGATTAGCAACGTTAGGTGAAACTTTCCTGGCGAATATAGACTTAAACCAGCCTTTTTCTGCAAAACAAAACTTCTAATTATCACTTCATGACGCAGACTGCCTGGCTTCCATTTTTATGAAACCGTAATCTTCCGCTCACAACGTCCAAAATTAGAGTTACCCGCCCTTGATTCCAAAATTACTGAGAGCAGCGAGTGTCACCAATCTATTAAAACTTAATGTCTCTAAATAAACCGATTCCAATACAATGATCACCCTTAGGCTAAGATCGCTTTGTACAACTGCGCACAGTTTAGTTTTTCAAGACAAACAAACATTTGAGTCTGGCATCGCATCATATGTTACTAATCAAATTGTAATACTTTGGTAAAGTTGTTTATATGAACCTACACTTACACTGTTAACAAGAAACGTTTAGTCTCTGAATATACGAATGTAATGGCGACGAAGGTTCGGTGAACTTAGTGATGACTTAGTGAAGAAACTGGAAGAAATCAAACCAGGAAAACAAACATCTATGACAGACTTTTTAAGGAAATAATTAGTCTGTCGTACCAACCCTGAAGCAAATATATCCAAGAAAGCCCACACAAGTCTACAAAATGTGGCAAGTCTAGATTTCCTCAGCTTCTGAAAATGAAGAAAGTCTCAGGGCTCCTTTTCATTATATTTTTTTGGGTTTTACTATGAACTTTTTTCAGTAAAATATGTTCATTTCAGAGACTAGTTGTTAGTCTAGGAAATAATGTGCTACATGGGAAAAGTAATGATGCGAAGTAAGATGTGTCATGTGAGTCAACGTGCTGAAAGAATGTTTACTGGTGGTACATTTATATGTTATGATTCATTGTTTTTACCATTGACTATTGATTTATTGATATACATGTACGTGAATATATTTTCAATATACATCGTCAATACGTTTTGCTTGTTTAATCCAGTTAACCGGGCGCCTCGCTATCCGGACGATTTCCGAATGTAACCAGAATGTCTGGATAAACGGGGTTCGACTGTATATAATTTTGATAGTAACAAATAATTCCATTTAAATTAAAAAGGAGCTCGAGTGAGAAGGGAGATTCATAATTTGAGGAAATCTAGACTTGCTTTATTAAGAGTATTAGCATTGCAGAAAGGGATGGGCAGAAGGGAAAATAATATATTTGAAGGCCTGTGAGACAGACTAACTGTTAAGCACAGGTTGCTGGGTTGTTTCATGTGGTACAAATCGCTGTTTGCAGTTTTGCCCCTTGGCGTACAAGTATCCGCTGGTCGAAGATTCGATTCCGAGACTCTCTGATTATTTACCTTGTATGGTAGCATCTTGCCTTAGCTCGTAAGTTCAAGTGATTCAGCCTTGTGGCCTGTGTTAGCTGACGGATCATCTATTGTAAACTGAGGACAAGAAACAATACCTCTCAGCTGATTTATCCTGTTTAATTTTCAAAGGAAAATGATTATTAAATCATCGGGGTCTTGGCACAAATGAAGAATCTTAGAACGTGATAGGGGTCATGTGGATGCAAAACCATTTCGTATTCCGGATTTAATTGAACCATTAAACCTCTCACAACATTACCCAGCTACAGACTACTTCGAAGAAACTGTTGCACGAATGACTGATGGTTTGATAAACATAACCTTATTTGACAAAATTCTTTCAGTTTTTAATTACATGAATAAACAAAATCGGTATTTTTGTCTTTTGTCACAGACAGGCTGTGAATTACTGAAATGCGTTGATGTCAAATCAACTCACCAACTCTACAAAATACGCTAACATGCTCCCAGTCCAACAATGGTATCATCCAAAATGAAACCTAAATAATGAATATCGTCTAGATGGACATCATATGTTCAAAGAGGGGATACCATGAGAGGTTTGTTTCCGATGATAATCTCTATTGATGTTTATCCGTTTCTTGACACTGTAGTAAGTGATTATATGCAATAGTTGTGGGAGTTCCGTCCGCGTCACATTACTCATTCTGACTAAATATCAAGGTCGACTATATCGTCCATCGCTGGCGAAAGACACAGGTCCTGTTAAATGCCCACTCAGCAAAGGCTGGAAATCTTTAAGGCGCCAGCGTTATGGGTATTGATCGAGTATTTCCGAAAGGTCAGTCCAACTATTAACGTGCGATCCAGAAATAGTTCCATGCCGTGCTATAAATATCTTACATTCATGTATTATATTAAACCGCAAAGACGCAAAATAGATCTGCCCACATGCGTCAAGCGCTGCATCGCCTATTGTTGCAGTATATACGCTGACAGGGGGAGAGTGCCTTTTGTTGCAGTACATAAGCCAACGGGGAGAGGCAGAGAGACACAGTGGGAGAGGCAGTGAGAATATACTGATTCCCACAGAAACAGAGAGACATACATGAGGAGAAGACAGACAGATGGAAAGACAAACAGTTAGACGCAGAGAGACACTCACAGAGATAGACCGGCAGACTTACACAGAGTATTGCACAGAGACAGACAGATAGGCTAAAAGACAGAGGCACTCGGGGAGACAGACACAGACGCAGACACAGAGAGTCGGGCACAGAGAGAGAGAGAGAGAGAGACAGAGAGAGAGAGAGAGAGAGAGAGAGGGAGAGGTTAACAGACAAAGGCACTCGGGGAGACAGAAACAGAAACAGACATAAACACACACGCGCGCACGCACACACACGCGCACACATAGAAAACCAATCAGACAGATGTAGAGGAAAACGGCTAGAAAGAGTCGGAGACGGACAGAGACACTAACAAAATAAGAGAGAGACACAGAAAGAGACGGACATACACATAAACATACCGACAGACACAGAAGGAGACGCAGAGAGTGTCAGAAACACGGAGACATACACACAGACACACAATGTGTTACATAAGATAGGTTGTGTTACTTCCGATATTTCCGATATATACTGCAGCACGGAAGTGACTATGCAACACGGACACACTTAACGCCTCTGTTGTTCGGAGTTAAACAAAAGTCCTGATTTCGAGCTCCACGTGCCCCAGACATACTGACAATACACTGATCCAATGATTTTCAGAATATGTGATTATCTAATTATTTTCAAAAGACAAAACCAACATTTATTTTACTCCGAATGTAACTTTTGTTCTAAAGAGTGGATTCGGTAACACAGACTCTATTCAATGAAAATATTCAGCTATTTTCTTTCAAAGGAGAGACGAAACAAGTTTGTTTAGCAAATTTGTTTTTGGCACAAGTGAAAAAGTATTTTCGAGCGTAAATCTAATATTTTCATTATTTTTATTTTCAGACCTTATCAAAAGTTACCCTCAGCCCTTCCCGCCCGGACACTTGAAAGAGCAAAACTATTCAGAACTTCACACTGCGCTTGTCGTGCTGCACCCATTGATATTACTAGTGTAAACGATGGTTTGTTGGCATTGCCTACCCTGTTAGGTGCAAACATCTGAAACTCACGTTGCTAAAAACCACATTAGTCATCAATAAACCTTGTTGTGGTCTTACCGCTGGCAAACCAAGAAGGTTAAGCTAAAAATCAAATTGACAATAAAAATCGTACTTATTTTCACACACATGTTGTTCATCATGTTTTGGGTTAAAAAATAACCAGTGCCTGTTATAAAGGTTATAAATAGAACAAACCCTTTCTTGTGCTAAATATAATTCATCACGACTTTGATCTTGAACCCTGCGGGAAAGAAAGAAATATTGGTACAGTGTGTTCTCGCGTACTGTGCTACCTTCATGTACCAAGACAGCGCATATTATGCTAACAAGAGGCTTGGCACTGCAAGTACTTATCGGTGGTAGAGATATGATCACCTGGCGGAAAAGACAACAAGAGGTTCATCGGTGAGTACACCGTGTCTTAGTACATAAATACTGTCGGTACGTGTTTGTATTTGTCGATTGGTTGGTTAGTTTAACGCCGCACTAAATCCCAGCTATTTGGGTCAGTTAGTAAATAACCAAACCTTGATTGAGCATCAGATACCTGCAGTAAATGAAGTGAGTGGATGAGTTCAGTTTTACGCCGCAGTCAGCAATATTCCAGATATTTGGCGGCGCACTGAAACAATCGAGTTTAGACCAGACAATCCAGTGATCAACAGCATGAGCATCAATTTATGCAATTGGGATACGGTGACATGGATCAACAAAGTCAGCAAGCCTGACCACAGGATCCCGTTGTCGATTCTGACATACAGATGAACTTAGTTACAAAATGTCCAAACTCGCGTGTCATACAATTAAGGAGGGTCCAAAAGTGATCGATGATCCAAAAACGAAACAAAGATGACCACCCGTTGTCGATTCTTACAAGCATGGACTGAAAACCGAAATATTATTCAAACCGGGAACTTCCTGAGGGCCTGTCGTTACAATTGGTAATAAAATACCAACCGTATATATCCCCTTTACCGCGCGATAAATCTCCAAATTATATTTTAGTCACATTTCGTTTAATTGACAATTCGGACTATTTCAGTTTGAACGTTGACATCCGGATGAACTTAGTTTCGCGTTGTTACAGATTTCCGAACTCGCGTTTGATACAACAAGGGATGGTCTGAAAGTGATCGATGATCCAAAAACGAAACAAAGATGTCTATTTCAGGAGTGGCGTCTAGTGTCACATACAACACACGACACAAACGCTGTTCCAGAGCTTATAGCCCGGTGGCATGACATTTTTTTCATCTGTCGTTTGATCAAAAGAGCAGTATGAAGAAACACTGACCCTGTTACAGAGATGTACAAATAGTTCGGAAGTGTTCTCAAGTCTGTGGAGAAAAGGTGATGTTGGACCTTCCTTCTAACCTGAGGCCAAGTGACAGTGGATTGTAACCGCAATGGTGATCATAACCTATTTTTATGGGCGAAAACTCCAGAAATACTTCGCCTTGGGACTCGTCATCCCGATGATCCCTCATGGTCGTATTGCCCAATGGCAGGTAATATTTCATTCAGACGAGCTCTGTCCCGGTGCTGATAGCTATGACTGTTGTTGAAGGTGACATGTTCTTTACCTTGTCCCTTGTTGTGAATTCGATAATGTATTAACAAGCGCATACGCAAAATCGCGTACTAATGGATTGGTTTTCATATTGCCTCCTTTCTCACCAACAGTCTAGTCTTCATTCTATTTCACAACTCTTTCTTAAAGAGCAGGGTAGTGAGCCTGTCTTAAGGACCTCTATTCGCTCGAATATCCGTGTTCCTTGACGAAGGTAAAATCCAGTGACTGTTGGTTTGAATCCCGGTTCGACCCAATTATGTTTCTAGTTTTGTCAGCACCCCACCATGTGGGTTCCATGTGTCAGAGACCTCCATAACCTTGCATACACTCTGTGATATAACTGGAATACAGCTCAAAGCGACATCTCGCTCACTATTTACGCCCATCCTTGTTCACCAGTATATAATCTCTCTTCTACAACGATTAATAGAATGGAACTTACACTGACGCTTAGTCTCTGAAATTATGTAATGTTAACAGAAACATATAACACCATCTA
The DNA here is from genome assembly GCA_008038995.1 of Haliotis laevigata. Classification (NCBI taxonomy): domain Eukaryota; kingdom Metazoa; phylum Mollusca; class Gastropoda; order Lepetellida; family Haliotidae; genus Haliotis; species Haliotis laevigata. Next base: position 179,577 of record VKKT01000917.1, read on the forward strand.
ACTTGAAAAAACAAACAAACAGTAAGCAAGAAAATTGAGTTACATCTAGTCTATCTTCATTTATTACAGCCTAGGCCTACATGAATAATTATATTCGCAGTCGTGATTTAGTTTCAGGTTACAATCGAATCCACAATTTCAAGTTTTAAATATAGTTTTTTTTTCCGTCGTGCCATGTCGGAAACTCTGACATGGTTCCAGGGAATTTATCGTACAATACACTCTAGGTAATTCAAATTATGGACATATTTTAAACCACAAAAAGGCTGTGTCACTGTGACCGAGCGACTTTTTGTGGGCCGCCCGTGATTTGGCAAGAAGAGCTCTGGGCGGCGTTCAGAAGAGCACCGCTCTCTAAATTATTTATATAAATACACTCAAACAAATAACGTAATGCGGCTGTTGCCTCAGAATCGACCTCCTGTCGTTTCAGGAAGGATTTCTAGTCCTCAGCTTTGGGTAAAGGTAGGGAAAATGTGTTAAAAATTTTAACGGCTTTCCTGTGCAAACCTTGTTGACGGATGAATGGTCGTTGACAGCCATATGTCGATGGTGGTATTTTTCAAAACGTAATGCCTGTGCGAAAGTTAATTCGACCAGGGATACTCTACAACCTTATATAGTCTCCCTGATTCGACGGAGCCCAGAATTGTCTGTGTTAAATGTGTCGAGCCCGGAAGGAAGGGTGTAAAGGGTCCGACAAAATGGGACTTAAATAGCAATAGAGGCTTTGGAAGGTATTTGTGGAACAGTACACCTGAAGATGGGTGAACGCACTAAGTGTTTCACGAACATGTCGATGAAACCGAGGTAGATGCCGACTGTTCGTTGTTTATATAAGTCATGGTTCTCGGCTTTATACCTGAGGACTTTCCAGTTTATGGAAATTTTGAACGGTACTTGCGGCAAGAAACCGTTAGCATACATAGTTCCGACCAGGGAGTCGCATTCGGTAAAAATGGAGTGAGTTTAGTTTTGCGCCGCTTTTAGCAATATTCCAGCAATATCACGGCGGGGGACACC
>VKKT01000917.1:206776-220122 GCA_008038995.1 Haliotis laevigata
TGTGTCAACCAAGTCAGCGAGCCTGACCACCCGGTCCCGTTAGTCGCCTTTTACGACAAGCAGTCGCCTTTTATGACAAGAATGGGTTGCTGAACACCTATTCTACCCCGGATCTTCACGGGTCCAAAAATCTAGGAACAGTTGCACAGAGGCCATATAATATATGGTCTCTGGGTAGCAGTAGTAATTGTAGTGGTAATTGTAGCAGCAGTAGTAGCAGCAGCAGTAGCAGTAGTAATAGTTACACACGTTTTAGTAGTAGTAGCAGCAGCTGAAGTAGCAATTGTAGTAGCAGCAGCAGCGATAGTCTGCCACACAGACCCTGAAACGAACATATCCAAGAAAACCCATGCAAGTCTAAGATTATGTGGCAAGTCTAGATTTCCACAGTTTTAGATTTGTTTAGTCTCTGGAAATGGAGAAAGTCTCATGGCTCCTTTTCATTATATTTCATTTTTTAAATTATGAACTGTTTTTTCTGTAAAATATGTTCATTTCAGAGACAAGTTGTTAATCTACAGCAGCGACAGCAACAGCAGCGACAGCACCAGTAGTAGCAACAGCACCAGTAGTAGCAGCAGTGCAGAGGAGGAGCGAGTCAATCGTAATATCATAGCTTGCAAAAACAGATTTAGCAGTAGTTAATTTGTGAGTTCAAGGCCGCATTTAAATATATTCCAGTTATATCTCTCGGGTAGGATTCTAATCGCAGACCATAGATTTTGTGCGTGCGACGATAACGATGATGATGATGATGACGACGACGATGGTGATACTATTATTTCCCACCACCTCCAAATTACTTAGAGTGACAGAAAAACGTTATATAACCTGATAAGCGTGGGCATGACCGAAGCCCCAGAAACGTGCAGGTGTCAAATTTCGATAGACTGCGTCAATACTGCTGTAACGACTGTAGATGGAGACGTAGGCGGGTTCGTGTGCGTCGTTCTGCCTGCAGTCGTGGTGTAGAGTTTCACCTGATTAGCCAATCATGCATTACGTGGACCTAGGAGTAATTGTTTTACACAGGCATTAAATCATATCTCGTATCATTATCAATAATATCGAGATAACGCATAATGTATATCTCTTGAGGCAAAGTTATGTATTTAATATTCACAAAGCAATGCGTCGGTATAAGCACACACACACACACATACACACACAGTACTTTTCTTCTCAAACGTTTTCTTTTCACGTGTCACACATGGCGTTCGTAAGCATCAGAAGGTTTTATGAACTTTTCCCGACCGCCACCTCGCTCGAACTGGTGCCACTTTTGTTGGACATGAAAAGAAATTAAATAAGGGACGGCCCTCTCGTCTTTCAAAAGAAGGCACCGAAGCCCCGGCTAAACTCCCAGGTTTATTGTTCCATCAAAGTTTGTCACCTCTCCACCTGTCGCCATTCGTGACAAAAGAAGCCACGCGCCTTCTCTCAACCTGTTCCATCGGAATCTCCTCCCAACAAAAGAAACAGTCGTGCGAGCGTCGTTCGTGTTTTCTCTCACCCCTACCCGACAATTACGGAGTTCAGTTTCAACAAAAGCACTGTACCTCCACGCGCCCGGGTGTCTAGGCCCGACCAATCAAATTCGTCTCTGTTTGGCGCAGGTGCGTGCTGGGCACGCGACCGTGGAGCGACCCCAAGTGGCCAAGAGGTAGGGTGATCACATTTGTCAACAATTAGGCCAGATAGAGCACGCAATAAGATACCGTTAACTCAGTATTGGGTCCTCGTCCAACAATGACTTAAACACACAGTCACTGACAACAGCGTACCGCATTTTGGAGTTTTTATTTTCAGTTTTTTAGAGTTGCATCTTGATCGAATTCCAGCAAGTTTATTTAAATCATTAGTGATGTTTTATCACCGACATAACGCATGTTATTTAATTTGTTTTATCCTTATGAACATTTATTCAAGCCCTATTCAAAGAGTTCTTTGTCATTGTCAAACTTGGACGTTGACCTTCCATTGCACTTCCACGTCCTACGAACATACGTCAAGTCGCTCCTTGATAGTAATCGACGGAAAACGAAAGCAACCAATCAAAGACGCCGTAGCATCTTTCCAGCCAATGAACGTACGTGACCCATCTGTACGTCATAGCTAAACTTCCCCAAGGCGTGAAACCAAGGCTACGTACCTGGTCCTGCTGTGGGATTTATGTCCCCGGAATGACGAGGCATTTTTCACTGTGTCGCTTATGTAGTGACACAAACTGACGTAAGCAGCCAGGCAAGCGTGAACACTGGGACGTGCAAGCAAATCATTCACCTATACCTCCCCACTTCCAACTGATGTTTGAGTGAACTCTCACAACGCAATATTGTAGAGTATTTGTTTACTTATTAGATCTGTATCTCTTTTATACGTCACGAAGATATGAGTCTTGCAACGGTCCGGTGATTTTGTTTACATTTCAACGATACGTCTACCGTATATTTTTCTTATGAATAAAAAATAACATTATCGACAACCGTCACAGTTTGTTATCTTTTCAAGTTCATTCGGTGTTCGATAATTGTCTGCGAGTCAGTATCATAGCTTCATTTCGTGCTGACACTATTGTTCGTGTTAATTCCAAATCGCAACCATAACCTAGCTCGTTGGGTTTGGTCCAAAAGGGTAACTGTTTGAGACCTCGGGTTTGTCTCCCCACATCAAGCCGATGGGCCATGATTTCTCTAGAATAGTGTTCAAAGCGGCCTCAGAAACCCAATCCTCTCACTAACTCGGGATGGTGTGGGATGAGCAAACTTCAAGTTTTTTTTTTAATTTTTGTTGTTTAACGCCGCACTCAGCGTGATATCGTTCGTGATATTACTGGAATGTTGCTGAGAGCGGCACAGTCATTCGCTTAAAGTAGTACTTAAAGGAACAATAATGCGCGTCATACTCACTTACTCACTCAGCAATATTCCAGCTATATGGCTGCGGTCCGTAAATAATCAAGTCTGGACCACAGACAATCAAGTGATCAACAGCATGAGCATCGATCTACGCAATTGGGATACGATGACATGTGCCAACCAAGTCAGCGAGCCTGACCACCCTATCAAGTTAGACGCCCCTTATGACAAGCATGGGTTGCTGAAAACCGTTTACCTGGATCTTCACGGGTGCAACTTCAAATGAACTTTTGGTTTGTTTTAGAAATTAAGAAAATAGTTTAGAAATAGCTTTAAAGTAGGAGTGGGAAATCTGTATAATCATTCAAATTACAGTCACTTGGGACGAGAGATGGACTTTGTGTCCAGTGTATTACAGCACAAAACATTATTCATATTTCTTGTTTTAATAACGAGATTTTACATATTGCCTGTGATTGTGCAAGATCAAAGTTGTTTACTGACATAATGGCTTAAGGCTTAATCTTTCCCTGTCCACGTAATAATCTGTATCCTCCCCAACCCCTTGCAGCATCCCATAATTCCTAAATCTATATCAACAATTGACTGCAGCTAACTGCATGTTACCTACTTGAGTAAATGTATTAAGCGAAACAAAGGCCCAATCCGTTTGTTGACAAGCAGACAGAAATGTTATTTCCGTCTCACCTCCGTACAATCACATTGTGAGTCTCCTAATTTTGCTATCAAACGAAAATAACAATTTTTCATTCGCCCACTAGCCTCCTGTTCTGAACCTTCAAAGGCAAGGAAATCTGTGTTGGTCCAGACCGGAAGCTCTGTGGCACTGCATGCTCGTCTCATTCAGTTGCTGCATGCTTTGTCTAACCAAGGCTCCATATTTTTTGAGCGAGTCCTGACATACAATTGGCGACGTAACACAAAGAAACATTAATAAATTATGACATTTTGTTAAATTTAATTCCAAATGCGAAACTGGAGAATAGGTTTACACCGGTTATTCAGGTATTTTTAACTATGTTAAGCTTATTACAAAGGTAACATTCAATAAATTTTAAAAATACACGCAAAGGTTATAATATCACCTTGTTTGCAGAGTTCAAATGACAATTTTGATTTAATTCATTCATTTCATAAATCAAGAAACAGTTATTTAGGTAAGCTTTTGTAGCGCTCAATGACAGGCACGCGAGTGACAGGTGTGGATTTCGTGCTATCGACACGCGCACCTGTTGACAAGCTGTCAGTACATAGTATGTGTCGAGGATCTGAAATAGCAGCGAGTCTATTCAAAACCACTCACTGTAGTCACAATGACGCCCGACATGTGGCATATATGTTTGCATATAACTGTCAGTTATAGGCAGGTGCTGTTTATGAGGTCTATACTTTTCAGATTAAGTGTACAATGTGCCGAACAGTACCTTGTACCATTTGTGGATCCTAATAGGTTGCAAGGAAGGGGACAGAGTTTCCGCAGGAGCCATTAATCTTTGTCTAGAGCTTTACATGTGTTTACATGTATATTGTTGTTGCTTTTCGTTTGTTTTGTACGTTTAGCTATCTGTGCAGTCGCAAGGCAGACAGTAAATTTATAGGTTTCTCACTTCCACATACATCAATGGAACATTAAATGTAACAATATAACAATGGTCATCGCGCGAAAACATTGAACCATTCTCCATGGAATTACAGGGGGCCATTTTACAGTTAATTTGGGGCAGTGGGGTAGTCAAGTGGTTAAAGCGTTCGCTCGTCACGCCGAAGACCCGGGTCCGAGTCCCCACATGAGTACAATGTGTGAAGCCCATTTCTGGTGTCCCCCACCGTGTTATTGCCAGAAAATTGCGAACAGCGGCGTAAAACCATACTCACTCGCTCACTTTTAAGTGATTTTCTCCTGCTTGCTGCACGTCTTGTTTGTAACCAGATCGACGTAGCTGCTTGCTGATTTTAAAATTGATATGATCTGTCAAGTGTTTATTCATTTCAGACAAAAGGTTTTTTAAAAGTTGAAATCAGCAACGGAAAGGCATTTGCGGACGTCAGAGGAGACAATCAAGTCCCGAGGTTTCCTGAATGTTTTCGAATTGGCGATGGCATGGCAATTTTCCGAATGGTGTGTCATATACAAACAGCCCTCTTTCAGTAACCACCTGTGCTGTTGTCATGGATGGCTAATGTTTGGATGATATGCCCCAGTAAGACATCTTTTTTATCTCTAACAAAGCGACAAAGGTCCCGTGTCAGATCAGAGTGGGTACGATTAGCGCGTCTGTCGGAACATACTGTTTGAACCTACCCTACATCTGTGTTTTAGGAAACAGGTGGGTGAAAAGTTGCAGATTCACGATGAGTGTTGTAGCTTTCCCTGCACAAGTACACATAGACCAGTTGATATTTACTGTAATTTACTCGGCAGTGACACTTCGCTAAATAAACAATTCAAGTTAACAAGCATAGACCAGACGTTGCAACTGACGCTCATCGGTATTTTGTTTGTAGCGTTCAATTTAAATTATCTAGAAGGAGGTACCAATTAAAATCCATAAACTTCTATTCTTTGAGATGGCCAAAATATTAATGCCGATTTCCGACATCGTGACAATTTCTAGTGTCCCCTCGCGTGATACAGCGTGAATATCGATAGAAACGGTGGAAAACCAAAACAACTCTCTCCTTATTTGTGAAGTGGAAGGCAGGTTGGATGTTTAAATTATTAAATGCGTCTACCGGTCACGTTGGAAACCGGATTCAATTTCTCAAACGGGCGCGGCATGTGCACTATTTCCTGTTAACCGTCGTGATAAATTATTACAAAGGGGGGCATAAAACAACACTCAGTCTTCCTTCAAAGTGATATGTGAGTTTTTAGCAATATCCCAGCAAGATCACGGCGGGGGATACCAGAAATGGGATTCACACATAGTACCCGTGTGGGGAATCGAACCCGGGTCTTCGGCGTGACGAGCAAACGCTTCAACCACAAGGCTACCCCACCACCCCTCAAAGTGGTATGTAACCTCCTGGCTCGGAGCGCTATTCACAGTCCAATGGCCTCAGTTCTTTTCTGGGTCAGCAGGTGTAAATCAAGGACATTAAATTACAGTAGCATCAACAGAGACTTAACACGGTCACTACAGCCCCTGCCCAGCACACTGTAACTAGTAAACCTCGTGGCGGTCGTAGGCACATACTAATAGCGCTTTGTGTCGTCAAGTCCGGAGATCACGTTGTACGCGGGTCGAATCAAGGCGTGAAATACCTACCGGGCTAAGCTTGTCTGTACATGACAAAGCTACACGACAGGTGATGCTCAGACAGATTGTGTCGTGTCTTCAAAGGATGGCGATAAACTTTGTCCCTCATTTCCTTTGTGTACCCTTACCCAGCACCTGGTTCGTTTTGTATCCGCTTTATGTTTCACAACCAACCGGTGGTGCGAGTATATTTATCACATCTTACACGGAAATTATGTGCACGTGGAATACATGAATGCGTTTATCTCGAATATAATGCATTGGTTAAGTGATGACGTCTACACGAAAAAACACTTGTACATTTCAATACGTCGTATGCAGAAATGCTTTAAACGAATGGTCGTATGTTATGTGTATTCGAGATATAACTTGATTTAAAAAAGGGATGCATTTATTTTATGAAATGTTTCAATCAGGTGGATTTATTCAAATACTCATGGGCTGTGTGGTAGCTGAGTGGTTAAAGCGTTCGTCACACCGAAGGCCCGGGTTCGATTCCAGACGCAAATCTATGGTGTGTGCGGGCAAGCTCTGGTGATCCCTGTCATATTTCGGGATATTTCTAAACGCATACTTACTCAGTCACTCACTCACTCGCCTGAGGCCACTCACTCACTCACTCACTGACACAATCACAGTTGCGATCATAAGTTATATGTGGCAAACTGCACCGGAAGTTAAGATGTCACATGCATCGCGTGTTTTGTCTTGTTTCCAGAACATGATTGATAGAAAATATTCTTTGTTCATTTCATAAGGAAGACTTCAAGTTAAAGCAAACCCGCCTCTGTGTAATACGGCAAGATCCGAAGTGTGTGATTGGTGGATTGGGTTAGATTCGTCTCCAGGAAAGACATTCTTCCGCGTCAACATTAATCGATCGTTCCTGTTTTAAAGCATGTTACCTGCAAACATAATTTATGGTTGACAAAAACGCAGTAAACATTCTACAGTTGGGATTATACAGCAGATATCACGTGATATCAGATAGAAAGAGCGTCTTTCTTGAGACCGGAAGGTCTGTGGTCAGATCGATAGAGCGTCTTCCTTAAAAGACCGGAAGGTTGGTAGTCAGATGGATAGAGCGTCTCCCTTGACACCGGAAGGTCTGTGGTCAGATGGATAGAGCGTCTTCCTTGAGACCGGAAGGTTGGGGGTCAGATGGATAGAGCGTCTGCCTAGAGACCGGAAGGTCGGTGGCTTTAACCCTCAAAATTTCGCTCAGTAAGTGTTTCACTGCTTGGCAAAGCAGGCATTGTATCCTTTCTATTCAATGCATTTAAAAGGCCAAGAAAGTTCAAAGTAAAGGGCAGAACATTAAAGAGATGTGAAAAATTCATTGAAGTTGCATTATTGATTCTTAGATATTGATCTCAAAACTCGAAAATGAAATTTCACTGACGCATATCAGAATGCATAATATGTATATGCACCTGTTTTCATTGCTAAGCAACCTTCACAGGACGACCTCCTTGAAGATAATTAGTTTCATTTATTGAGTYGAACATGAGTAAGAGCATTTTAATTGGTGTAATTTACTAGGAATTGATAATATATATATATTACTAGATTGTATCCACTTTACTAGGAATTGATAATATACATATATATATATGCTCTTACTCATGATCGACTCAATAAATGAAACTAATCATCTTCAAGGAGGTCGTCCTGTGAAGGTTGCTTAGCAATGAAAACACGTTAAACTCTCCTAGATTTTCGTTACAGCAAAACGAATTGCGTATGCTTCATTTATACTTGAAGTAATGACTACAGTTGCATTTCATGTGTTATAGTTCATGCCTTGCTCATAGTTATCAGGTGAAATTAGGTCAACCGTGGTAATCCAGACTGTAGTAACATTGGCAGATTCAGTTTAATAATTTAAACGCGCGTACTGGTTTTAAACTTGGTTGCCAGAAATAGGCTCGGATGACAAATTCAGAAAAATCGAAAGCATCCATATACAGTTAAAAGTAGTGTTTACCGAAACTTTTCACTCACTCACTTTCATCATTTGGTTTGTTTGGTCGCATTATCAAATATTATTTAATCAAATTACCTTCTTTTAGAATAAATGATTTAAACACGAAATACGTTAAAATTAGTTGAATATCGGAGATTAAATCTATATCAGACAGATTGCTTAAAACAAGGAATATCTCTATTTTATTGTAACTTGTGAAGTGAAATTTGCCTTCATAACCACCGGACACAAAGTACACAATGAGTGAGTGAGTTGATTTTTACGCTCTTTTGGCAATGTTCCAGCAATATCACACTAGAAATGGGCTTCACACATTGTACCCATGTGGGGAATCCGTGTCTTCAATGTACATAACCGAAAGACTATTATATTAAGTACGGAAAAGTGTTCGAAGTATGGTGTATACTAACGCTTAGTTGTCTGAATATATATTTGTGATAGAAACAAGTAATTCCCTTGACACGAAAAGGAACTGCAAACACATTTCGAAACAATATTTTGCTAGGGACTGTATCACATTTTGCTGGCAAATAATATTCCGGATAAATTAGTTTGACATCAATTGGTGCCTCTGTTTCGCTGGAGTATTCTTCATCATTTTCACTGAAAGTTTGGTTTGCAAGATATGAAATCGGCCGGTTTTGATACGGTCTAACTAACATCCATATCAGAAATGACACCAGGAACATCTTTCACTGCTTCAGAATCCATGGACACTGCTAGGTTGTGAGATGAAATCAAAGGGAAAGCCATAGGCACATATGACGTCATGTCACGTGATACATGCCTCTGCTCATTAACTGTCGGGTGTTTCCGTAACCGGCAGAAATACGAGCACGTTTTTATCTGTTCATTGAGATTTTACTTTTTGTTCAATTTTAATCACGGAAGGTGACCTTTAGAATGCCTCTAACCCTGTGAATTTTCAGTTGCGTTTGTATTCTCCATTACATTGAAAAGGAGCCCCAGTTAGATGTGAGATTCAGAACTTTAGACTCTAGAAATCTAGACTTGCTTCATCCAGAGCTCTGGCATTGTAGTAAAGGCTGAGCGGAGAGCAAAATAATGCGGTTCAGGGAACGTGAGACTGAATGAGAGGGTGAAGTTTACTGCTGAAAAGGACTGTTCCTTGACTTCTCTCGAGCAATACATATAACTTTTTATAAGGTAATTAGGATAGCCTTTTGAGTATGTTTGATGTTGCACTTTAATTGAGTGGTGTCCCCATTGTTTATGTATTAGAAGATATGAGGCAGAAGTGATGTACAGTAAATAGTTTTATTCAATGATTTTCCGTTGTGTATTAAATGTTACTGCAAAATTGCATGTATTTCAATAGTCATCCGGTTGTAATTCATGGCAACGATCATTTACCAAACTGTGAAAGGAGTTCAATACAAACCCGTCTTGCTGTTGAAAATAGAATTGTTGGTCCAATTAAGTATACCGTGGTAGACACCCGATCCAGGAAATATTACCTACTACTAGCAGGTCTTTGCTAGCAACTGTTAGATGGGTGAGTGAGGGAGTGTGGTTTTACACCGCTTATAGTAATATTCCAGCAATATCAGAACAGAAATACAAATGGGCTTCACACATTGCACTCGTGTGGGGAATCGAACCTGTGTCTCTGTCGTGACATGCAAACGCTTTAACCAAAAGGCTACCCCACGCCCCCAATGGTAGATGGAAAATACAAGCAACGATTACAAATAAGCATTTCAAGTATATGGTGCTTTATGAAGAAAATATGTTATTGTTTTCTTTAATTCGTGCCCTGATAGTTATGTACGTTGTATAGATATTGCAAAAAACCCAACATATTATGTTTATATCTACCTTTCGACTAGTTTTACAAACAAACCGGGGTCGGTCACACCAGAACGTTTAGAACGCTTTCAGCAAAAACACTAATGTAAATTACCTCATTTGGACACAACGCGAAGCATAAACAAGATGTTTTTTACTCGACGTAAGAGCCATCATGTAACGCTATGAAAGACATACATGACACAATAGATGACTACATTTACCTACAGGATATGTAATATAAATAGACAAACTTTGTAGTTGTAGCTTTTCAAGTACACTGCCTCACCCTCCCCGCTCCCGTATCCAATTTTACCTTTACCATCAATAAATCTTTGATCGATCCACGTGTGCTTTTCATAAACCTGTATTAAGACATGCAGGTATATTTGCAACGGCTCCTCCTGTTATAACTATTACTATAAAGAGATATCGATTTGTCTTTTCCATTGCAATAGCCTATAGCTCTTACGTCTTTCGTGATACTAATGAAAGTACGGCCACGTGAATGTGAGCGCGGCTCTGCGTATATGAGAGAAAGCTGTCGTCCACGTCGCATGCAGCGTTGACGTAGGGGAACAACTTGTAACGTCACTGATCCTTTGTTTCTGGGAGAATTTCAGACGGTTGAGGGTAATATGGTTCAAAAAGACTCTATTCAGCAAATTAATGAATAATGCCATCCCACAAATATATATTTAGCAGTGTTTCTAAATGTGGCCTGCCTCATTAAATTTGTTGGATGTATATTTCGGTAGGAAATAAAGATTACGCACAGATACGATTCAATATCAAAATGCATCACCGAAAGGCTAATACTGAAATGGAACAGCTGTATTTTCGGGGATGAATTGATTGTGATATTTCGAGAGAGGTGCCGCTGTATGGACTTCACCTAATCTTGAAGGCCACGATAATGTCAGCAATGATAATGTGAGATAGCTTTCAATTCATTCTTCCTTGGTGTCGGTAAACAAAAATAACAAACAAACCTTGATGTCGGTTTTATGACACATGGGTGTATAATATGACTTTGTTCTTGCTTACTTAAAATGGGTCGTTCCTTGGCAACTTCCTTGTAGATATTTGTAAGGATTATTCTTTAAAAAGAATTTAGGCACCGGGTAAAAATATGTCCTCAAGGGAAATATCTGTCCCGATACCTTCCGTAATCATTCTCAGGAGTACCTCCTTGGAACAGCAGAAGAAAGTGAAACTCATCACATTTACATAAAAATACTTCCCCCTCCAAGTGTCCCCTGCACGTGGAGTGGAGGTTTCACGTTGTTCGAATTCTCAGGAGGAAACTTCTGTATCTTCTCCGGGAAGAGTTCCCGGTGTCGCTGGAGGTCACACGTGACTTCCGGGTACGAACTCGTACAGTAGTAGCGCTTTATGTTACAGCGTAAGCACACTCCAATGGTACTCGTTGATTGAATACGAAGATCAAATGTCTGTCTTTTTATAGCGTTCAACATTTCACGTTACAGAGTTTACGACTCAGCAATTATGGTCATTAGCTATAAGTTTAGATGCAAGTTATGCACTTCTTACCGTTGTATTCAGGTTGTTAATTTGCAGGTACGAAGGAAAATTAAAGCGACAAAACCTTTTCCTTAATCACGATAAATCTGTACTATAAGCAGAGTCCATTGTGCGATTCCTACACAATCATATGAATCCTGTCTGTTATGAATCGCCATCAAATATTGATGATACGAGGTGTTCGCGAGAATGTGAGAAGGAAAGTAGCAAAAAGCATGCTCAGTTGCAGACAATGGTAGAAAAGCGCATTGATAACAGGACGCCATAAGGATGCCATGTGGTCTTGTGACCGCGTTCCTGGATGTTAGGAAACCGTTGCCTACATTTCGAGATGGACATGACCAAATCTACTCGCTAGCCTTCAGGGGCGTTCGTGCGGTCAGCAGAGGATTTTCTGTTGTCTTATCTACCCACCATCTCGCCTCATCTACCCACCATCTCACCTCATCTACCCACCATGTCTACCCGACATCTCACCTTATCTACCCACGGTGACGATGTGTTCCTACTTCGACAGCTGGAAACGCATGCCTACATCCGGTTTAAAGAGTGAGTGAGTTTAGTTTTACGCCGCACTCACCAATATTCCAGTTATGTGGCGGCGGTCTGTAAATAATCGAGTCTGGACCAGACAGCCCAGTGATTAACAGCATGAGCATCGATCTACGCAACTGAGATACGATGACATGTGTCAAACAAGTCAGCGAGCCTGACCACCCAATCCGTTAGTCGCCTCTTACGACAAGCATGGGTTACTGAAGACCAATTCTAACCCGGATCTTCACAGGTTTAGGAATAAAGTGGACATGGGTACCAAAAAGGAGAAGGTCGTCCTTTTTACATGTTCCGTTTGCGGGGAATGTACGACTTCAGTATTTCTTCCTGTTTTCTCGTTAGACTATCAGGACATCCCTGTTTTACACATATCCGGTTTATTAAACATTTTCTGTCTAAAATTGACCTAACAGAAACTCCACGATAAGATAGAGATCCTCATAAAATCGATTTGATTGAAATCATTTCCGAAAAAAACGAATAATATGCACGACAGAGGTGGTCCGGTATATGAAGGTTTCGGAGTAACAGGGTCCGAACGTGTTTCGGTGTTTCTGCATAGAGAAATATAAAAGTTCGGTCAGACTGACACAAAACTACCTCAGAGGTTTTTGTTGCCTGTTTTGTTAAAACATGCTTATATATCCAAACACGAACACGAGGAGGCGTCAAGTCAAGGTCAGCTTTAGTCGATTTCAATTTAAAGCGCCACCGTCAGCTTAAGAAAAATCATAATGTTATAACGGATGAAAGAGAACATTTTATAGTACAAGATGGTGGATTAACAAAAATGCATCAGTATGCAAGCTGCGAAAGCGCAGAAATCATGACGTTGTGATGTCAGGGTTCATGCGCGGATCCAGAGGGGGAGTGCGCACGCCCCCAAGAGTGTTCCAAATGTACTACATGTTTTATGCCCAGGGTTCCGAGGATTGGGGTGCGCACACGCACGCACACACGCACTCACACACACAAACACACACACACACACACACACAAACACACACACACACACACACACGAAAATCCTGTATCCGCCCCCGTGGACCAGGTTTACAGATCTCTATTCTGATTCGACTTCGTACAGAGGCCAAGGTCGCAAGTGTCAGGAAAACATTGCTGGATCGCGATTGGAGATGCTGTTGACGGTTGTCACTACTTCCGGGTTGTGTTCGTTTCTTACCCCACAGATAAAGTGATGAATTATCTCTCTTGTCTCAAACCAGGCGCCTGAAACATCCTGGGTTATCTATGTTGACGTATATATTTCAACTGTCTCGATTATTAAAGAATGTGTTACGGCGATGTGTT
>VKKT01000917.1:225236-236750 GCA_008038995.1 Haliotis laevigata
GGTGTCCCCCGCCGTGATATTGCTGGAATATTGCTAAAAGCGGCTTAAAACCATACTCACTCGTTCCACTTCCCGATCTCCACCGAGTAGGTAAACATTCAAAGCTAATATCCTAAGAAAGGTATGATTCTTTATGGATAACGACTTCTCTATTAAGTTATGATTATTCTTGTTTAACAAAGGTATCAGAATCTATACCGACATCGCATTATAATATACCTGTAATAAAGCAGTTGTTATCCATAAAGTATCGTATCTTTCTTATTATTAATCAACTTCTAAAATCCCTGTCAAACAGAGCTAATATCCTATGTATGTTCGTTCCTTCTGGCATGTTTTCGTGTGGACCTAACTTTCGAAATCAAATAAATATCCGAGTTTTGTTAGGTTCGTTATCAGGAGACAAATATGTTTGATTTAATCAGCTTCGTTGTGAAGTACCTGCCGTATTTCAGAAGCCTCGATGATGCCTGTTTTGTGATATCCTTATTTAGTATGCTCGGAGATGACTATATATAGTTTGACTAGGGTCACACTGTGAATAGCTGACTGTGTGAAGGAAGTACATTGAATACCCCATTGATAAGCGTTATCGGAATTTAGTTTTGTTTAACTTCTTGTCATTGAGTAGGCGGGCATATGCCATGTTGTTGTTGACAGTACCTCTTCTGTCGCAACAGTAACAAACGTGTGGACATCATACTCGTGTGTGTTCCCAGAAAGTAGTATTTGTCGAGATTGCTCCAAGAAAGTAGCATGTATCGAGATTGCTTCCAGAAAGTAGCATGTGTCGAGACTGCTCCCAGAAAGTAGCATGTGTCATGTGTCGAGATTGCTTCCAGAAAGTAGCATGTGTCGAGACTGCACCAGAAAGTAGCATGTGTCATGTGTCGAGATTGCTTCCAGAAAGTAGCATCTGTCGAGACTGCTCCCAGAAAGTAGCATGTGTCGAGACTGCTCCCAGAAAGTAGCATGTGTCGAGATTGCTCCCAGAAAGTAGCATGTGTCGAGATAGCTCCCAGAAAGTAGCATGTGTCGAGATTGCTCCCAGAAAGTAGCATGTGTCGAGATTTCTGAAAGTACAAAGAGCTCCTAGAAAGTAACCATTGTATCCCTTATGCTCCCAGAGGGTAAAAAATGTGTCGAGATTGTGGAAAGTACAAAGTGCTCCCAGAAAGTAACCATTGTATTCCTTATGACCCCAGAGAGTAATAAATGTGTGGATATTGCTCCCAGAAAGTAAGAATATCTCATGATTGATTCAGTAAGATGACAATGTCTCGTCTATGCTGCTAGAATGTTGACAATTAATGTGTCGTGCAATATAGACACTATATCATGTATGAACTCAGATAGTAGACGCTGTGCTGTGTATGCTCCCAGAAAGTTGACAATGCGTCGTCTATGCTGCTAGAATGTTGACAATTGATATGTCGTGCAATATAGACACTATATCGTGTATGAACTCAGGTAGTAGACGTTGTGCTGTTTGTGCTCCCAGAAAGTTGACAATGCGTCGTCTATGCTCCCAGAAAGTTGACAATGTGTCGTCTATGCTCTTGGGAATTAGGCAAAGTGCCGTGTGTATGTGCTCAGAAAGTATCAATGTATTATGACATCCAGATGTTAGTGTTTGGGTCAACCCTAAACTAAACGAGAGACAATGAAATCTTACAAGACTCCCCTCTAAACCTGAAGCTGTTAAAACACGTGGAATAGACCATACTTGGCTTGACTTCTTATCATCTGGTTTCGATTTCATAAAAGGCATACATTCATTGGTGTCGAACTACAACTATCTCGAATGTCTACTGAGGTTATCTCTGCTACCCGAACTAGACCATATATGTGTTATAAGTTATGCAAGCTGATTGAATCCATATCTGCCGATTTCGGGTATAGGTAATGGTTGTTCTTAGCTCGTCGCTCAAAATTGAGAGATGGTACATCTGCATTTTGTGACAGTGCACATGACTGATAGCGTGAGTTAGCAAGTAAAGTTTAATATTTTGAAATGAAGTGAATCCCATTTCATTTTCAAACGTCTGTGTGCATG
This sequence comes from Haliotis laevigata, assembly GCA_008038995.1. Classification (NCBI taxonomy): domain Eukaryota; kingdom Metazoa; phylum Mollusca; class Gastropoda; order Lepetellida; family Haliotidae; genus Haliotis; species Haliotis laevigata. The sequence continues at coordinate 227,293 of VKKT01000917.1, forward strand.
GTAACATCATATTACCAACTATGCCATAGTCCGATAGCAGTGAATTGGCTCTTTATTATATCCTCAGATCCACTGTCAACAGGAAAGTGAGTGAGTAAGATTTAACGCCAACAAGGCCAACATTTCGTACTAGCAAATAAACACAAAAATTCAGATTGTTTTAATTTTTTTATTTCAAACTATCAACTACGTAACACCGACACGAGTTATCGATGTCCACAATGAACACAAATCAATCCTTTATTTGTAAAGGATTGGTGGTGGTTGATTCGAAAGATGCATATAAGCATTGTTCATTGTAAGAGCAGTTCAGTTTGTCGTTACAGTCAGTCAGTGTGCCTCCAACGATGAAAATTGTGGCACTTCCATATTAGGAGTTCCCGTTACAAAGGAAATACATTGTACTTGGTTAAAGCCCGCTAACACAACGGGGAAGTCTTTTCCCGCCGCCCCCGGTTGGGCTTCACAAGCAGACGACACATGGTATCACGTGACTTGTCTGGGACAGCTGCACGAGGCTGTGACCCTTCACCTGGTTCTGGTCACCCACGGATTGTGTGGTCGCCCACGGCGTGGTGGCAGTGTCTACGCACTGACCTGGAAAAGCGAAGAGAAAAGGTTATAGTAAATACCAAATGACTCGGCATATGACAAGGCAGGTGTGGGTTGGCTAAACACTAGACACAGGTTTCATACTGTTGCATTTTAGAATATTACAAAGCTTCAGCGAAGCACGCTGGCATAAGATGTGAAATCAAAGAATGGAACACGTTGCTGACGTTGCATTATGCATTCGCCACGTGTAATGTCGTTACTTAAATTAAAATAAAAGACAGGCTTGAAATGAGTCAGACATTAACTGGGAGTAGGTTCATGATTCACTAAAGACGATTCTAATTACCTGGTCAGTCTTTGAAGTGACATCTTTTCTGGGTGATCGATGACCCTCTCATGGTCAGGCCGACTCCCCAACTGGTCAGTCAACCGTCAGCCCCCGCGGCAGTGTAACAGTTAGCTCCTAACAGGCAGGTGAATCATGTGTGTGGGTGTTGCCCTTGGCCGCCCGTCCCTCTTCTTGGCTGACCCGTCAGCATCGTGACCCGATGTCCACCTTGCAGCAGATGGCCATAACTTCTTGTTGACCCCTGGGCAGGTTCTGCTGACCCCTGGTCACTACAGTGGATGATTCAATATGGTCTTGTCGATCTTATGTCATAAATCTTCCTCCCACCCTCTCATCCAGTGTGGCTGTCGCCATTTTCGGTACCTCGAGGTACCCGCAAGGGTTGAAGTTCCCTGTCCTTGATGAAGAATGGGTATTCTGGCAGTTAAGAACTCAGTGCAGTGCTGCACAGAGTACGAGTTCATTCAGGAAGTCGGATGACAGGTCTTGGATAAACATCGCTAAACATCACGTGATCAATGTACTGGGACACCCGTTCCATCTCAGGGCTTAGGTCTCCAGAAGGAAACTGAAAAATTAAATAACAAAATATAAATTTCAAGTAAAGTCCATCAAAAAAATATACTATGAACCTTCGAAAAATGTATTAATGACCGTAATTCATAATGAATCTAGATTAGCAATGATGATATTGAAGCAAGCTTACCTGAATAAGAGTACACGACGCGGGTCCGCAAACAGCATCATTTGTAGCCTTGACGTCCAGAAGGGCAGCTAATTTGTCTACGCTGTCAACCTGCAATGCAACATAAACACGTTTATTTCATTGGTTAACCGCAACAGCCTTGACATTGCTCACCATTAACATCCGGGTAGCGTAGACAGTTGTACTTCATTGACAAACAGGACATAGGATACTATCTGTTCCAAGAATTGTTTACGTGCAGATAAGTAACACATCTAGATGACCTACATAATGTTCATGTAACAGGTTTACTTCACGGCCAGGTCCCTTCCTATACGTAATGCCCTGCATGTCAAATTTGTCTCGAATGTTTAATATTATTAAATTATTGATTAATATCAATTAATAATTGTAAATGATAAAACATGACTACATACCTTAATCAACTTAATGTCGTTTTCCCAGCAAAAGGCTTGTATCAGTGTTTGTTGAATATGCACTGTGACGTCACAGTGGTCACTTGCATCAGGTAAGATACACAGCATTACACTGTCTGGGTTATTGGTCAGCAGGTCAGCACACTGGAACACCCCATGGGTAGCTTGACCAGTCTCCACGGCATCACGAACTATGCTTGCCAGGTCACAGCCAATCCCTCTTACTGGAGTTCTGGAAAACAATAATAACAAATTAATACATAATAAAATTTTCAAAATTTAAATACACTTAAAATTTAAGAAATAATACCAGGAATTCACATTATATGATAACGACTTTTGTAATCGGCATAACTTCAAACTACTTTCATAAATAGATTATTTGCTAATATAACACTGATTTCTGAATTTAATGTTCTTTTGATGAAAGAGAGGTAAAATATAAAATACCTCAAGTACACTTCAATTCATTTGTTGCACAAGTCTCTTTTATCGAGATAAAAGGGAGTGTCTAGACGATGGAATTTGGGGCATCACAAATATTTGCCTGTGGAAATTGCACTGAGAAAACTTCGGGGGGAATTCCTCCCAGGCGCGCCCGTCTATGCCCTGACTCAGACTGTAGACCGTCCGCTGATCGTATTGATCGCCAGAGGAATTCCCCCTCAATAAACAACTAGCGGTTAGATCGTGGCTGTAAGATTCCGTAAACATGTTGACAAGCACATGGTATGTGCTTCACAGCCACTACTTATTTTGTAGGCTAAATCACAAGTTAGATCCCATGATTTGAAGGTGAGTTAGATTGCGCGTGACGAATCATAAGACACAGCCCGTGACAAGTCGGTCACACGGTGTGCGAGTTGGTCCCAACCGCCCGCGAGTCAGCTGGCTCTCGGGAACATCTGGGCTTGCTGATAACGCAGCATCGGCGTAAACAAAATTACTTTCTGAGTTACATTTAAACACATAACTGCAGTAAATTCATGCTTCACATTCGATTTCCTAAAAGATTACGCAATTAAAACAACTTTTGGCTTGACTCCAAACATGATGCACACATATAGTTAAGGGCAATGCAAATATTGACTTATTTTGTGACTCTCGGTCTCCGGTGCAAAATGAGCAATATTGTCGAATAAAATTAACGTCACGACCTGGACTTTGCCAAGGCAGAAAACATATATAAATATCTCCGGTGATTAATCTGTGACTAAGCTGAGATAAACATGCAAACAAGTCCCCATTCCTGTTCGCTATAGGTTAAAACTAATATAAAGTAAGGAAAAACGATATGCTACTCACTTTTCACACTTCTCTGAATCCTTAGATAGTGATGTAAGCTTCCTAAGCTCCAATTCACTTCTGTATAAGTCAATACTCTCCGGAGCACAAGGTAAATCCTCAGAAATAAGTGGAGCCATTGTAACACGGTCCTCTCTCAACGACAGCTAGCGCTAAACTGAACCGAGAGCGTGTCGAGCCTACTCATGTACGAACAAAGAGGGGCTTTCCAGGAAGGCTGACGCTGATTGGTCAATCGCCGCACTCAGTTCCGTCTCGTATCAGGTCACACCACTACGTTCAAGTTCGCTATAGACAAAGTAAGGTTACATCTTATGGTCTCGGTGCGAGATCGTTGACTAAAACCCGTTCAACAAAGGCTGTGGAAAGTACTTAGATGACTGTTCGGGTGGTTGTAGTGAAGGAAATTAGACTGAAACGAACGCAGCACGTGGTGAGGTGTACGCTATCACGAGTGCTGTAGACCTGCCTTGCAAGTACATGTATATATGTAATGGGCGTGTTGTTTTTGCATTAGACAAGGAAGCTCGCACACATCATGAAAAGAAATCGGTTGGATTACTATGTGGTTTTAACTGTGATCCTGCCTCGCCGTTAAAAAAACAAAAGTTGAATTTATATGAAAACATAGTTGAGTGTTTATATTTCGAAAGATTCATAAGATCCACCCGTGCCATTGTAGTTGTTTTTCCCGAGACAGTAACGTTTCATTGGCATCTCACACGCTAAGTTCCAAAGTACATATTTTGGCAATTGTTTATTCTGTACACGACTGACGAATAAATAACAGTGGGTTAAATACAACAATACGGATTATGTGTACAAGGTTTCACTTCTCGTGCTTATCTTGCCTCAACAACAACGAATGAACGCTATGTGTAACTGTGTAAAATGATCGCTGTATGAAACATTAGCTGCTTGCAATTCATTGTTTCTCCCATTTGAATAACGCCATATGTGCTAGCATAAACTGCACGAGCATTTGTATCACACATTGGTATCACAAACGCCCCCTCTTCCTCAGCATACCGCAAAGATATAGCTTATATTTTGTATGGATACGGAAAGATAGTGACTAACTTTTGAAAGGTTTAAGTCATTCACTCTGCATGTACCGTGCCCTTTGATGTATATATATGTAGGCGTAAGTAATACAGAGTGACTTCGATGAGGCACCCGTGAAGGTGCGGGTTAGAATTGGTCTTCAGCAACCTATGCTTGTCGTAAGAGGCGACGAACGGGATCTGGTGGTCAGGCTCGCTGACTTGGTTGACTTTTATCATCGTATCCCAATTGCGTAGATCGATTCTCGTGCTGTTGATCACAGGACTGTCTGGTCCATAATCGATTATTTACAGACCGCCGCCATATAGCTGGATTATTGCTGAGTCCGGCGTAAAGCTAAACTCACTCACTCACTTCGACGAGGCAATGAATTGTATCAAGCAATCCATGTCGTCCAGCGGTCCAAAGATTTATATATACATATATAGCACAATAGACTGACGCTTAGTCTCTGAATATATGTAATTTTGATTGTAACAAATAAACCAATTTTAATTGAAAAGGAGCCCCAGTGAGTTGGGAGATTCAGAATCCGAGGAAACTAGACTTGCTTCATATAGAATTGCATCGAGGACTAGGCTGTAGGGAAAATAATATGGTTCAGGGACTGTGATACAGACTAATAGCACATATATTTCAACTTGATACGTATAATTGATGTATATAGAGATATAAACACATGATACTGCATGTCTATATGTATGGTAAACCGTGCATATTAACTGTAAAATACAGATATGTTGCCCGTATATGAATATCGTATATGAAAATATAAAGATCGCATATGGAGAATATTGAAATATAGATATACAAAATAACATTTTTTTGTGTCCTGCATACCTGCACTCGGATACCTGGCAGCGTCTGTTTGTGATGTAGTAATAATACATGCATATGTCCTGCGCTGTTGTTTATGTTAATCTGCATGTATTTTCGATAAGGAAGAAAGTTTATTACCGCGTTTTTATTATTTATTTCAGTAAAAAATATGACACTTCCCTGCAGTCTTATCTTTTAAACTTTCTAAACCATTTTATTTAAGTTGGTTTAAATTCCGAGCTCAGCGAAATTTACTTCAAATGTATTTTCTGTCATATGGGACTGGTCAAAGGATCCTTGATAGCAATTAAGACATTTAAAGGGCTTTAACAAAAAAATATGTCAAAGGTGTTACTAAGGTAAATTTAGAACCCTTAAACCCCTAAACAATCTAAAGGTTAAACCGTTGAGTTCATTGTCATTGTCAAAGTTGACCCATATACCTATGCCTATATGCTCTAAGTATGGGTAATCTCGCCTATCAAGACAATTCCTTTGTGAGATATTTTTGCCGAATCACCTAGCTTAACTGTCTGTGTGCTTTGTTGTCGAAAGTTCAAGGTATGGCACTATTAGCGTGCTGATGTCGAAAAGGCATTGGACCTTGTACACAACGGCGGCGATTATAATCCGGATCACAAATACGCTCGCCGGACCAAACCAAATAAGTGAGGGCATTGAATAGTTGGGGAATCGAGGGGATTATGACTGTGACTTCTTTCATTGACGTTTTGAGATAAATGTGTGTGGGTTGTTAAAAAGTACGTAATCGTTTGGGTTTTATTGTATTATTGGCCTCCTCGAAAAAAACACGTGTTACAAGAAATGAACTTTTTGTCATTATTAACCAGATGTCTTAAGAGAAACGCATATGTATATTAATGTAGGTGTACCAAACAACGTTTATTTCTTTAATTCTCTATCCACTTCTGATTCTATACAACGATACCGTGTAATTGTCGAAAGAGACATACGAAGGAGTCTTAAGTCAACAGATTCATGTGCACGTGACAAGGGTTATACGACTCTGCCTCTTTTTTTTCGTGATAAAATAAGTATAGGATACAATGTGTTGGAAATTATGCTATTTCATAAGGAAAAAAAACAATAGCGGTGCTAATTATCATCATATATAATGCCAGAGACTATGGTATAGACTAACAACTAGTCTCTGAAATGAACATATTTTACTGAAAAAAAACGTTCATAGTAAAAGAATATATATATAATGAAAAGAAGCTCTGAGACTTTCTTCGTAGCTGAGGAAATCTAGACTTGCCACATTTTCTAGACTTGCGTGGGCTTTCTGGGATATATTTACTTCCGGGTCTGTACGAGAGACTAACTATGGTATCACGGCGCATATTGTGAGTCTGTCGAAGTTTACGCCTCTTTTAGCAATATTCCAGCAATATCACGGAGGGGGGCACCAGAAATGGGCTTCACACACTGTACCCATGTGGGTAGTCGAACCCGCCTCTTCGGCGTGACGATCGAACGCTTTAACAACTAGGCTACCCCACCGCCCCCCATATTGTGATTTTTATTACTTTATACTGGAAACTGTACCCACCGCATAGACACGAGCGTCTCTTAATGTTTTTGAGTACTTGGAAGCAAGACAATAAACAGATAGATTGACCACGTATTCCGCATTTGTTTTCATCTTTCCCAGTTATGTGTTTCGCAACTTCAAAACCACAAAGGCACGCCTCAGATTCGTTATCTGCTTCACTGACAACGCAGTTGATATTATTGACAGTAGCCATATTCATTTATATTCATTAATAGTTCATTTGACCTATCCGATTTTTACCACAAACACGATTGTACCCCCTCGCCCTCATCACAGGACTTCAATGATATTGATGTGATTTAGGACATAGATGACATTAACTGCACAGCAAGCAATGCGACCCATGGCCTTTCAAGCCTGGTGTTGCGCAACACGCAGTAATCAGGCCCACTTGCCTCTGCAGTTGCATCGACGGGAGTCGCGTTCGGAAGAGTTGTCGAACATTTTGCGGCCATCATCGTGCTTATGTGATGAAATGATTGTTTTACCATGATATCTGTTTCTGTCATATGTATTGATTATCTGAAATCTGAACGAGGAAGCAAAAGTCACGCTTAAAACATATTTGCACTGTTTGTTTAATATGCGGCGATCGACACGTGCGCACATACACTTGTTCCGGCTCAATTGGTTTCCTTGCTGAAATTAGCGTTGCGAAGCGTTACTTGTACAAGTTTGTTTCTTCTGAGCGTAGGGGCGATTGGGTAGGCAAGTGGTTAAAGCGTTCGCTCGTTACACCGAATACCGGTGTTCGATTCCCCACATGGGTACAGTTTCTATAGTTAATAAATGTATTAGATATTTGCCGAAACAACTTTCTCAATAATTTCTGGAACTACTACAAACCACCAAATGTTCCTATTACGCGAAATACGTCTCAGATGTATCATACATTTTCTGCAAAATAACTCTCGATAAACTGCCATTGCAAACCAGCAGGGGTGGCCGCGTGCTGGAATCACCTCACAAAAGACCGTGTAATAACGGTTACGAAACAGTTTCAATATAACCGATAATTTCAGTTCGACCGTTTGAGGGGGCCAAGCCATGAGATCATTAGGTCAACCCGTGCTGTATTTTCATAGCGGGTGGCGAACGTGATATAACGGCAATATATATCGCTAAGGAGAACCCATGCACCATGCGTCGCTGGGGTATTCCTGAGAACAAGGAGATCAAGGAACCCCTGTGGTTTGTTTCCGTTCAAAGCCTTATATCTTCTTCCGCTAGTGGCTCTTCTAAAGGAGGACCAGCTTGGTGGGAGGCGAAACCGTCCGTTACTTATACTTAATAGAATGGAGTGCGCCTTACAATACACCGGCCACTCCTGCGCAGGTCACGCCGTACTGTGTGGTCAGTTAGACTAACGCGTTGTCTCTGAATATATATATAATTATGTATATTATGATATATTATGACTGTACCAAATAAACCCATTTAAATTGAAAAGGAGCCCCAGAGATTCAGAACCCGAGGAAATCTACACTTGCTTCATTGAACTTCTGAAAGTCACACAACCTGCATGTACCCTTTGGTGTGTGTGTGTGTGTGTGCGCGCGTGCGTGCGTGTGTGTGTGTCACAATAGACTAACGCTTAGTCTCTGAATTAGTCTGTCTCACAGTCCCTGAACCACATTAATTTCCCTACTGCCAAGCCCTCTCTGCAGTGCTAAAGCCCTAAATAAAGCAAGTCTAGATTTCCTCAGGTTCAGGATCTCTGATCTCCCTAGGGCTCCTTTTCAATATAAATGAGCTTGTTTGTTACTATCAAAATTATATATATTCAGAGACTAAGCCTTAGTCTATCTCTGAATATATGGGGCGGTGGGGAAGCCTAGTGGTTAAAGCGCTCGCTCATAACGCCGAAGACCCGGGTTCGATTCCCCAGATGGGCACATCCTGTGGAGCTGATTTCTGGAGTCCCCCGAGATATTGCTGGGATATTGCTGAAAAAAGCGTAAAATTAAACTCACTCACTCACACTTGTTCTGAAATCTCTTTATTCGGTACAGTGGTGTGGGCCATCAGCCCTATGTACAACATGGTCCATACATTGTAAGGGAATTTATGCAGGTACAGCAAGGCGATGTGACGATGAAATCGATTTTGCATATTACTTGAATAAGTGTTTCCAGAAAGATATAGCATTCCACGAACAACGATGCATAATTGTACAAGGCAATTCAGACAAAGTCTTGAGGCCTACTGGATATAACTGACTATATCCAATGCTACATGTTATAACGATACCCATACATAGGTTTAACAAAGTACAAATGTATCTTGGTATGAAGATAGTAGTTTTACACAGTAAATAAACAGGTACATTACAGGCGGAGATTTGCAGCATGGAAAATAGAACAGACCATATACAAGTGTATCAAGGCATGGGATATCTATCAGCATGTACAGTGATGCATAGCTTTACTGGGCACCATATGAGTGCCTCAGAGCATGGAATATATACCACAATTCATATACAGTGCTATATAGTTTTACAAGGTAATTATACTAGAGTCTTAAGGCCTAGAGTATATAACAGTCCATATCCAATGCTTACAATGATACCTATACAAGAACATCAAGACATGGACTGATTGACTGAGGTTTTACGCCGTTTTTAGCAATATTCCAGCAATATCACGGCGGGGGACACCAGAAATGGAC
>VKKT01000918.1:82812-94386 GCA_008038995.1 Haliotis laevigata
ATTGCTGGAATATTGCTAAAAGCGGCGTAAAACTAAACTCAGTCAGTCAGTCAGTCTGTAGGTCGAAGCTAGCACTACGACCATCGGCACTGGTACAGATACGTCCCGATCCTCTTAGTACTAACATTGCTTCATAGAACCTGAACGACCATGGAAGATCCGGGCTAGAATTAGTCTTGCACTACGAGGTCACGCACCTCTGTACGACAACGTGCGGCAGAAAGTCAACCGCATCACCCGTTTACAAACTAAGTAAACTTTCAAACATGTTTGTGTCGGTACAACCAACGGCATTTCTAGACTTTATGTTATCCTTTTATTGATACACACAATATAACTAATATTGATATCGCTTTATCACCTTTATCAGACCACTGAAACATATCGAAGTACCAGTCGCCTGGGACAAGTAAATAGACAATGTCAATAATTTCGAGTGACCAGGAAGGGTGGATTCTGTCCTGAGTAATTTCAGCTTTGTAAGTCACGGACCGTGGCGAGTGACTCACCAAACTGAATTCACGACGACGCCACGAATAGTTCATTGTTTGTATTACCCATCGTCAAATTACAACTTAAGCGGTTAAAAATGTCTTAAATTCACCAGTTATGTGAGAGACGAAGATGCATTTTGTGATTTTCCTACCTGTGAAACAGCACCAAAATCTGGGAATTTCACCGAAGCAGAATCACAACTTCACAATGTTCCACGATAGTCAAATAGTTCGATTTTAAAAGCATCTGTTTATAAGTATATCTTACCCAATATTCCAAAGTGTGAAGTAAGTATATTATTAACATTAAGTATTTTAAATTAAACGATACAGGATATCTGGCATCTGCCATGGTAAGCAGTCAGACTAGGGTGGTATATTTCAAACCGTTCACCAGCCTGTGTAGCCGTCGTTGTCACTGCTGACGGTCACGTTTACGTCAATACAGAGTGCAAATACTGAAAAACTAGCGATTTCTACATCGTCAAGTCCAAGTAAAGGCATAAAATGATGCTACAACAAGTGAACGTTACCCAACTAGCTACTTTATGTGAACAAATGTTGTTAAACAACAGTCAACGTCAAATATAAACACTGGGAGGTCCGCGACCCTGACCTTGATGTGATCAGTGTTTATGAAGCACGAATTCACCCGACAAATTGCCATTACTGTTAACAAGTGTATGAAAACAAAGGAATACAATCTGTGCCGGAAAAGGAGTTTACAGTGGTGTACTCTTTTTCTGAATCATTGATTTCTCTTAGATACTTTTGGAATGAGCATTGTCCATCGACAAACAGGACCGACTCGCGAATGTTTACTTTAAGCACGCCGCCGCCGTGAACCGGAAACGCGATTGTGTATCAGATTCGTATCAGTGTTTTGTGAATTTGGTGACTTAATTACGTCATGTTTTTGTACCGATGAAGACGGAAGCATCCATACTGCCGAGTTACAAGCGGAAGTGGAGAGTGCGTGCATGGACCACTGGCAAACTGTAGTGCAAATAAGGTTGCGCAACAGAGAGAAAAATGATCAGTCTGTATAGAAAGACTGGTGATTTTCTCTCTGTTGTGCAACCCTATTTGCGCTACAGTTTGCCTGTGCATGGACATGGGCCAAGCAACTGCATGAACAGGGTCTGTCGGTGCATTGGAACTTGACTTTCGGCTATTGGCATGGCTAATTTTTGTTTGTTTATGGCCAATACGTTTAGGTATTCAGTTGTATCGGAGATAGGTATACATGTATCCATGTTTGTCTGCGTTTCTTGCACCACGAAGTAGACAATTATTCGCACAAATTCAATATTTCAAGGAAATTTAAGTTTTGTGTGTATCAAAAGCGTTGATAAAAAGTGCAAAGCACTATTGAAAATTTCAAACTAAATAAAATGTATTCAGTACAATGTTTGATGTTGTAAATGTGAAGTCTCGAGGTGTGTGATTTTATTTTTCGCAGGGGAAAAATTGACTGATTGTGTGGAACTGGGCTGTGTTGACAAACCAAGGATCGTAATATGGGTGTATTTTTATAAGATCCTGCAAAGCAAGGGGGTGCAACCCTGCAAGAAGCTGCTGTGTGACAGAGGGATTCATGTTGCATAACCTTGGTTTGGTTTCCAGCTATATGGCGGCGGTCTGTAAATAATCGAGTCTAGGCTAGTAGACAATCCAGTGATCAATATCATGAGCATCGATTTACGCAATTGGGATACGATGACATGTGTCAACCAAGTCAGCGAGCCTGACCACCCATTAGTCGCCTCTTACGACAAGCATTGGTTGCTGAAGACCAATTCTAACCCGGATCTTCACGGGTATCGAAATGAAGATCAAGGTTTCTTGCATGCGTAGGTGATGCAACTCTTCACTGCGTACCACTGTCGCACCGTTATTGACAGAAGCAAAGATGTTTTAGATCAAGATATCGTTAAGTTAAATGACCTTTCATTTCCAAGTAATGCCCTGTGTGAAAGGTATTTTTAGTATTATTACAATTTTGACAAAAATTAAGGAAGCTTCAGCTACAATTCTTACATATGACACATCAATAACCTCCGTCCCTCGTGAGGGAAAGACATGTTCCATCAAGAGCATTTCAATAATTCTTACCTACAGCGCAAGAGGGACTGCCGATCTCCGTAAGAGAAGGAGTGAGTGAGTATGGTTTTGCGCCGCTTTTAGCAATTTTCCAGCAATATCACGGCGGGGGACACCAGAAACGTGTAAGTGAAGGGAATCCTCCGTCTAGAGCATTAAAAATAATTCTTACCTGTAGCGCATGAATAACCTCCGTCCTCAGGTACACATTTTTCATGATGGCCACAACCATGGGACTCACACGATCGTGCAAGAAACTGCAACATATAATGTACAGTGTTAAAAAGATATGGAGGATATAAGCATTTGCACAGTAATATAAATCACGTGAAGTATACAATATTAATTGTTCATGATCCTTAATCTGTGTAATATGTAATGAAACCCTGTCCACAATTTGCAAAAACGAAAAAGTGTCAGTGTCAAAGAGCATCGTTTGGCAGCGTCGAGACGTCTCCCAATATGTTATGTAAACGCCTCTTCCTGTAAAGGATTGAGTGTTCAAGACTTCAAATCAATATCAATAGTAACCGTAGAAATAATACATGACTCATTTGTAACTAGTCGCCTCTTGCCGTGACCTACAAGAAGACTCGTACCTGTATAGTACGCCATTATCGCCAAGAATCGTGACAAACCAATCAAATCGCGCGTATTAAAATGTGAAATGAGGTCAAATAGTTTCTTTGCGATTATCGATTTTCTTTATTATTTCCGTGATTATAAAAATATCCCGTTACTGATATTAAAGTGACTTTCGTGTTGTATTATACATTAACTGGCGTAGGAAATTGTTGACGCATTTCGAAACATGAAACTTCGCTAAACTATGGAAATTCAGGGTTATCTTTCCTTGGAAATAGTCCGAGACATCCGGCTTGCCGGAATGACACGAGTAGTTACGAATGATACCAGACTGTTACCACTATTAGTAGTGACTGTATATGTGTGCCCCACCAGCATCCAAAACGTCTCTCATAGGCTTGAGAAGAAATATAATAATCTCCACAATAAAAGCTGCTATTTCTTTTGCCTTAATTGTCTTGTTATCAGCAACCAAACGCAGCAACCTTAGACAATCTGTGTGTTTGGGAAGCATATATTGTTTTAGAGTGTAGCTAAATTGTAATCGTAACATCGCCTTGTGGAGCTGGTTCCTCCACATGCTGTTCAACACACGTGGGTCTCAACGTTACACGGTGCTTTAATCAACCGAGAAACCACGATGTGCATAAGTGAGTGAGTGAGTGAGTGGTCGAGTGAGTGAGTTTTGAGCAATATTCCAGCAATATCACGACGGGGGACACCAGAAATGTACTTCACACATTGTACCCATGTGGGGAATCAAACCCGGGCCATCGGCGTGACGAGCGAACGATGTAACCAACGCCCCGTAAAATGAGTGAAAAGACATGCAGATAATGTTCCGACCGGTCAGGTGAGTGAGTCAGTCAGTGAGTTTAGTTTTACACCGCTTTTAGCAATATTACACCAATATCACGGCGGGGACACCAGAAATGGGCTTCACATATTGTACCCATCTGGGGAATCGAACCCAGGTCTTCGGCGTGAAGAGTGAACACTTTAACCACTAGGATGTGATCGTTCAGGATGTGATCTGATAACGGAAAGGAACTTTGTTTAACAAAGTTTGAATGACGACGGACTGACGCGGATGACTCAGAATCATACTGAGAGTCCCTACCTGTGGTAGCTGATGTTTATCTGAATGTACAACTGCAGACATGGGCTCGTACAGCTGCTCACTTGTCGCCATGTCATGCATCTCACAGCTGCCGTCTTGAAGGAAGAAGTTGAAGGACATGCACCTGGACCGCTCGATACACTCGACAGCACACAGCATCAAGCCACCTGGAGTGAGTGAGTGAGTGAGTCGGTGGGTGAGTGAGTAAGTGAGTGAGTGAGTGAGTGAGTGAGTGGGTGGGTGGGTGGTTGGGTGTGTGAGTGAGTAAGTGAGTGAGTGAGTGAGTGGGTGGATCTGTGGGTGGGTAGGTGAGTGAGTGAGTTTGGTTTTACGCCGCTTGTGGCAATATTCCAGCAATATCTAGAAATGGGCTACCTGGTGCATACACGATACTTGTATATGTTACAGTCAATCTGTCAAACCAGTCATTTGACCAAATGACTGTAACGATCAGTACAGTAAATACTGAGCATTGTGTAGAGTGTTCTTTATCGAAGTCAGGAAGCCATGTTATACATATATCCTTACACGTTATATACATATATCCTTATAAAACTGGCAATTTGCATGTGTCAACACACAATATAATTTAGAAAGTGGTCAAATGTAAACAAATTATATTTGGGATTACACTGTGTCAATGACGTACGGATTCTAGTACTTTTGTTGGGTTGAGTCCCATCCGGGATTCGAACCCACGCTCTCAGAGTCAGGCACCTAATCGCCAGCACACAAAGTCTGCCATCTAACCGACTCAGCCATGTGTAAGTGGAAAGCGCGGTGACTTTGTGTGTTGGCGGTTATGTGACTGTGGATTCGAATCCCGGATGGGATACAAGCAAATATAAGTACAAGAATCTGTACTTTTCTGAAAATGTGTAATCCCAAATATAACATATATTAAATTTGCATGTGCTTTGACATGGAACCATAACCTTGATAATCAGGGCCGTACTGTTAAATGTATGGTTAGCCTCATAAACATTTTGTAAATGACTCACATCGTATACGCTTATCAATACTATTCGTGATAAGTGTGGCGTGTTTATGACGCATTTGTAACTGTATTTCAGTCGTAATTGGCATGTCATCCTGATAAGAAATGTGTGATACTTTATTGTTGACAACTTCTTCATGACACGGCCTTTCAGTATAGATTCTTATACCGTTGTGACTATTGCTTGATTATAATATTTATATAAGAATCTATACTGAAACGTCGTTTCATAAAATAACAAAGACTTTCTGATCCATAAAGTAATCAAAAGTACCATACCTTTCTTATTATTCATCAACTCCTACAATGGCAATCAAACAGATCATGTCAGCCTGATTGGGAAGAATGGTCTGAAGGTCAAAGACGTGAACCAACGAACATGGGGGATGGTGCTAACTGACCAGAGATCCTAATCGACTGGAATTATGCACTTGCATTCATGAACCACAGACCCTGTCACTACAACAGTCATACATTATAATCGATGAAAAACTTTTCTTGAGTCATCGATTCATATTTTTCCATCATTGAATAGATGTTTGTGATCCACTTGGACAAAACCATGGGGGATAGTCCTATTTACTTGTTTGAGCAAAAATATTGCACTTGTTAAAAAACAATATTAGGCTTGTTAAAACATGACATTGTACAGTTGTCATCATGCACTCACAGGCACCACGGTGTTTGGTCTTTGGGACGTCTTTGCAGCAACATCAATGCATTAAACGATCAATGTGGAATGATAATAAGGTAGTTTGATCACAGTTACAACATTCAAGCTTCAGTAGAGCTTTCAAAAGGTTTTATGGTAGACATTTGGAAGACATTTCCAAATAATCGCGCATCAGTGACTTAACAATTGCCAGATGCAGTTCCCTTTTTGACTAGTGCCATCTGATCCCTTATTTTGTTCAACTGTCTAGCATGTGTTTGTGACTGATACAGGTGGAGCAGGATGCGAACATCTTTTCGCCCACATTATGTATGCTCATTAGGGGAAGTGATTCCTAAACGCCATCATGGTAAAGTCGAAACTGTTCTATGTAATATTAAGATAACTTTAGCCATTTTTAACATGGGTACTCTCGATACCATGAACGAACATCAAACCCCCGACATACTTGTCTCAGGACAGATGCTCTATTGACTTGTTGTTATTTATTTTATTTAACGTCGCACGCACAACTAAAGTATTTCGGCGACGGTAACTCTATTGACTACACTATTGACTATGTGCTTTACTTACCGTGCAGTACCGTGCTCTATTGACTACACCACGGTAGTGATCTTAAGTAAAGCACATATCCCAGTTAACAATTTCACGTTGTCACAACGTTGTCACGGCGTTATGTTTTCGTTGTTACAACGTTGTCACGGCGTTATGTTTTCGTTGTTACAACGTTATTCTGTGGACTCCCATTTACCTTGTCACAACCTTGTGGCCTGACGACGTGATACGTCATTTTTACGTCGCTACAAGGTAAAGTTATTTAATATTAATATATTTTACGTTGTCTTAACGTTCTATTTAACGTCAATAGTTGAAATGATTTCCCAGAGGTGAAGAACACACAAGAAACAAAGCGGAAATTCACTTCTGTGTTATTCGTCAATTTGTACGTTGGTTTGGTCGTGTGTTTTCTGAAGCTGTAGCTGAATAGAGAAGAAAGAATCTCAAACTAAAACGTTTTACAGAAATCTCTGTCGTGGAAAGTTATAAGAAACGTTGTTGCCCGAAGCATAAGGTTTCCTCAACGTAAATGTGCAATGCTGTTATCACGTTATGACATAACGTTATAATGACGTAATACTAACTCAGTGACGACGAAGTGTGTTAGCTGGGATTAAGAACATATTCAGGTATGTGGACATTCGTGTAAAATCTATGTACATCATACACAATAACTGAATACAAAACAACGTAGTTGAAGTTTTGATTGTTTATACTTGAAAACCTGAGCTCGTGACCAACACATAACCTCAACTGCTATCTTGTCATATTCCATAAAGTGAGTGAGTGATTTTAGTTTTACGCCACGCTCAGCAATATTCTTGCTATATTACGGCAGTCTGCAAATAATCGAGTCTACACCATACAATCCAGTGATCAAAAGCATGAGCATCGATCTTCGAAATTTGGGTACGATGACATGTGTTAACCAAGTCAGCGAGCCTGACCGCCCGATCCCGTTAGTCGCCTCTTACGACTAGCATGGGATACTGAAGATCAATTGTGACTCGGATCTTCACAGGTAGTGGTCTAAAAGGCCGGAGTGCAAATTTCAAAAAAATCCATTTGTTTCCGATTAGTCTCCCATTGGTTACTCCTCAGCAGTGTAGATGTTATCTTCCCGTGAGTGACAGAACTGTAAGGGCATGGGTGCCTAGCACGAGCCTGGCGATGTCAAAGGTTAACCTTGGAATTTACTACTAGAATAAACATGTGCCTTATAGTAAATGTCGAACAATCCTTTCACTACATATTTTGATGACTAAAGAGTTTAATTCGTTTAGAATATATGGAATTTCAAATTTTACTTATTTTCTAAAAAAACATCTTCAACATGGTGATGTAAGCATCAAATAAGTGTACAGCCCTAACCCTGCACAGCATGGGGTCAGGGGAGTGGGGAGGGGTCATTTTCACAGCCTGCCTGAAACATGAAACCCTGAATGAAACTCTAACCCACTCACAGGCTTGTTTTTATGGATATGCCCCTCCTCTGGGTACCGGATCCGATACAGTGGGAAATTCAAAAGGGATACATATTTTCAAAATGTATGTTTTGTAGGCTGTCTGCATCCTTACATTTTACTGTGAGCCTTCATAACATACTTCTTTACACTATGGCTTAATTTCATCATGAACCGGTACGTCAATGTTGTGATAGTTTATTGAATGTACTTGAATACTGCATTGCTTTGCATCTAAAGACAGCTTTGACAAGGCATAGGATGCCATACCCCATCTGTGTATAGGTTTGAACCCCGGCTTTAAAGCAAAGATAGCACATATTAAGGACTTTTTGAGGTATATGAACATTCGTGTTAAATAACTGAATGTAGAACAGCGTAGTGGACGGGGCTTTTTTGTACATGAAAACCTGAGCTCGTGACGAAAACAAAAGCAACGACTATCAACAAACATTTCATAAAGGTTACGTTCAGAAACTATACGATACTTGTAGAACGTTTTGTTGATTATCACACGGGAAGCTTATCTGTATATTGAATTTTAGCGATAGCAGTCCTGTTCATTACAAAATATGAAATACCCGTGACGTTGATAAGAATGATTATTTTCAGCATTCATTTTTATGATTTGATAAAAACGTACTTGGCAAGTTTAAATTGTTTTTTTTCAACTTCCATTCTGGCAGATCGCACTACACAAGGAATTTGTTTCCATTATCGTGTGAACTTTTGGTATTTGGCAATTCTTCATTAATCCATTTTCAAGAAAATGTGTACGTTAAGATAATCTGTTTCTTCAAGGAGAACAAAGCCACCTTTAGACCATGTATACAGGTACTTTCACTGTTGAACTTACCTGTCGTTAAGTTCAAAAACGGCGATCCTGCAGACGAATATCCGTTCTTCAGGGAAGGGAGATTTCCAGTATCGGTGCAAATATTTGCGAAGCACACGCTGAACAGGCTGGCGGCCAGGACCGACCCGTGGACATCATAGGTGCAGGACTTCATTTCAACGTGCTTTCAGTATCCGGTAGATCAGTTCTCGAGATCTGCCAACATAATGGAAAACAAAACAATTGTTTTGTATCAGTTAAATTAAAAATAATTTTTGGCATCTTAACCATATAACCGTGTCCAATTTTGACAACAAATATGCTAGAAAAGAGTTAATTAGTAATGTAACTGTTTTAGGCGACTTTTGACAGTATCTAATATATTAGTGCATATTGCATCAACTTCATGTGCGAGAAAAACTCAAAATCATCGATGTTTAACAATTTGTTCGAGTGAGTGAGTTTAGTTTTACGCCGCACTCAGCAATAGTCTGTAGATAAAGTGATCAACAGCATGAACATCAATTTACGCAATTGGGATACGATGACATGTGTCAACCAAGTCAGAGAGCTTAACCACCCGATCCCGTTATAAGTGTACATGTAGTTGCTCTTACGACATGTAGTTGCTCTTACGACAAGCATAGGTTACTGAAGATCAATTCTAACTCGGATCTTCACGGGTACAATTTGTTTGAACCCACGAACACTAGTATGGCACTGATCTCAATCTTGGCTAACATGAGACTCAAACCAACCATCAGCGGATCACGGTACGGCTAATGTACAGGATTAGGAACCTGAATTCATTTTGAAGGTGATTCGCAATATGTAGAAACCTTTCTGATTCGTTATATTGCTTTGTACAATTAAAACTCTTCCGGGCAAAAACGTCGAGACCTTCACCTTCAAGAACAGGGCCTAGACTTTCGAAGCTCTCTTAGCGCTAAGATAGTCGTAAGTTAATGTTAATGTATAGCACTTACGACTATCTTAGCGCTAAGAGAGCTTCGAAAATCTAGGCCCTGGTCAATAACAACTATTACTCATGAGCACAAAACAGGAAGTTATTATCCATATCAGTGTACATGTATATCTGAGATATGGCTTCATATCTGATCATTTTAAGTGACAACAACTCGACTGAGGCGCTCATACAAAGATGAGTGGTGGAAGCTGTTTACGTTGTTAGTGTTCAGTTCATCCCATCCCAACTCCATGCCGGCGCTTGATACTTTCGTGAATCTCACAGTATAGAGAACTCCCTTCTGTGGAGCATGCTTACTAGCAATTATCAACTTTTTGAAAACGTACGTATAGTCCAAAACAGCATTATACAGAAAGCTGTTGTTCCTACGTAAGCATGAAAAGACATTTCTGTGACCAGACTGGCAATTAACCTTCCTACCCAGTTCGCTTGATAACTTAAGTCGGAAATAATTTGGAGTCTTCCACCTACGACCAGACTTGCACTTAATCTTCCTGCCAAATTCGCGCATGATAACTTATGTCGGAAATGATTTGGAGTCTTCCATCTACGACCAGACTTACACTTAATCTTCCTGCCAAATTCGCGCGTGATAACTTAAGTCGGAAATGATTTGGGGTCTTCCATCTACAACCAGACTTACACTTAATCTTCCTGCCCAATTCGCGCATGATAACTTAAGTCGGAAATGATTTGGAGTCTTCCATCTACGACCAGACTTACACTTAATCTTCCTGCCCAATTTGCGCGTGATAACTTAAGTCGGAAATGATTTGGGGTCTTCCATCTACGACCAGACTTACACTCTATCTTCCTGCCCAATTCGCACGTGATAACTTAAGTCGGAAATGATTTGGAGTCTTCCATCTACGACCAGACTTACACTCTATCTTCCTGCCCAATTCGCACGTGATAACTTAAGTCGGAAATGATTTGGAGTCTTCCATCTACGACCAGACTTACACTCTATCTTCCTGCCCAGTTCGCGCGTGATAACTTAAGTCGGAAATGATTTGGAGTCTTCCTTCTACGACCAGACTTGCAATTTGTCTTCTTGCCAAGTTCGGGTGGAATAACTACTTCAGTTAGAGACACCAACTTTTCTGTCTGCTTCCATTACTGTTTGTCGGATTCAAGGACGAAGCACATGCTTCTTTCCAGTTGTTCAGCTGTGATACACACTGAGCATTCGTTAGCGCATTGATTTTCTAATAGGGACTATCAATTATTTATCGCCCCTGACACATAATATTATTTAAAACCAAATTGTATGTGTGTCAATATAAAGTGTTGACGGCATATTGATCTATGGTATTGACTAATTTCACAATTTAGTTCTGTACGGAGCGCTTTCTTGGCTAACCGTTGCGTTCCACTCAGGAAGCCTAAACGTAAAATAAATAAAATATAATAATTAATGTAATATTATATATTTTTATCATAAAGTCAAGTACAAATGCTTCCTTAATGTGACGTTCATATTTGAATAAACAGTTTCAGAATATTGAAAACATAAATTAATACATTACAAAGTTATCCTAATATAGTGAGTAGCAATTAACTTTTACCACAATACTAATAAAATATTTCAAAGAGAAACAATGGCATTGAAAAATTCAATCTTATCACTCATCCCAATATTCAGCAACTAATCATAATTACAGCTTCACATTTCCTGTGTTTGTTGTTACTGTATACCTTTGATGTTGACTTTGTAACCATGGGAACAAACACACACACACACACACACACACACAC
>VKKT01000918.1:109524-119531 GCA_008038995.1 Haliotis laevigata
AAGATGAATTTCTCCACTAACTTGGGGGAACCAACTGAAAACCTTATGCAGATGAACTGCACGAGCAGCATGCATCCAATTGCTGTAAAGCATGTGCAAATATCATGCATGTGAAAAGCTGCGTTTTGGTGTAAAGTTTTGTTACGAATTCGTCAATTTTCACTGAGTTTCATCATTTAATGAACTTATGACAATAATCCTTTCAACGTTACAAAGGTGTTTTACAATACATCAGTCCATGTGTAATTATATGTGTAATAACCCACATCAGCCTAACTGACCGTTCAGTCGGATGCGTAATAGGATATTCAGAAAAACATGTTTACTTAGAAAAAATACGAATAGCTGCTAAAAACAATAGATCAGACTATAGATGGCAATTTGGTCGCTCAGCCAAGTATGGCGACGGACCGTCGACTCATGTGCGTTGTATATGTCTCATCTATTGATTGACATCTTATGTGTCTTTCTTTCATAAAGTTTATGTTGAGATATGCAAAAGAGCATGATACCCATATAGGTGACATGACCAGCCGAAGATCGACAGGGCTGGATATTATCTGTAAATTGTTATGACATGCCCTTTATTTCCCCAGTTAAGTTCCCCTCAAGGATAATCTCATCTTAGCGGATATCTCTATCCCCTAGCCCGACCCCCACCACCGTCTGCGACACCCGTCCTGGTTTTACTTTTGAGACGACCCCTCCTACCTGTTTCTTTTTATAGTGATATAGAGACTCCTTGGTAGCTGCATCCTTAATAGTTTCAGTCTTGAAGTTATTATTTTTTACGTCAGCTATCGTTTATAATGAAGCTTATTTTAATTTCAAAATGGGCATCAAAAAGCTTCCTTTGTAATACAATATCATCGCACACTAATTTGCATAAAGCCATGGTCTGGTCCAAATAAGTCGCTTTCGAACTTAATTTAACAGATATTTCACATTTTCACATATGAACTACATGAATTGTAGATATAAATGCGAACCAAAAGTTTATACTTCCGACAGTACTTTAGTGGTGGTGTGTGGTCCTGTGCGTAGACCTCAGCTCACAAATCAGTGGAAGTTAAGCATTGTCGAGCGCGGAGAGTACTTCGATGGGTGATAGTGTTTGGTAACTTGACTCCTGAGAGTTTCTTGGACTTCAGTCCTGCCCCTTAACGAAGCACATGTGATACACGCGGTACGTCTCACCTTAGGCATGTGAGTTTGATCAAAATTGCCTCTGTTTACCCAGCAGGAAATGTGACCCGGTGAGCTCACTCATTACCGTTATGTTCCTAAATACTGCCAACCTGACTCTCGGTTCGGCTATTCAATTATCCTATATACCCGTAAAGATCAGAGTTAGAACTGGTCTTCAGCAAACCATGCTTGTCGTAAAAGGAGACTAACGTGGTCAGACTCGTTGACTTGATTGGCATATGTCATCGTGTCCCAATAGCGTAGACCGATGCTCATGTTGTTGACCACTGGATTGTCTGGTCCAGATTCGATTATTTACAGACCGCCGCCATATAGCTGGAATATTGCTTAGTGTGGCGTTCAACAACTAACCAACCAACTCAGTTCAGCATGGCTCACACAAAACTTTTATGAGAACTTTAACACATCATCTGTGACGTCAATGAACTATTATTGTTCACGAAGGTACAGTTGACAGTCAATTCGAACACATATTTCAACACTTCGAAGTAACGGAATTATGTGGGTTTTTTTGTTGATACTTAGTGAAACCGTCAGGCACGGGCATGATGAACATATACATTGGAACACTACAGGACGAATCTGGGATTCGAACACAGAATTATAGGGTTCTGATCCCCTTAAGTGATTCAAGTGTGCAAAGCGGCACCTCAGACATAAAGGCCACCTGTGCTTTGTGCTTTCTCTGATGTCAAGCCATGCTCACTTTCAGAAGCAGGTTTTACAGTTGTTGATTCAAGCTGTGTAAATGAGAATGAATAGACAACGGGAAAATGTTCAGATAATTTATTACATTGTAATGTTGAGACATGTTAATGAAGGCAGTGCTTGGATGATTCATTTTGGCCAAGTGTATGCCATTTAAGGACACAAAACTCACACAAACAAACTACAACATGGAAAACACGCCTCATGTTTGCAATTTAAATTATCAAAATATGATTTTGTGTTTGAATGACCTTTATAGACTTAAACATGATCGTGTTGGTAATGTTGAGGACATAGGTTAAGTACATGATGAATACAACCTGAAAATGAAGAGGTATTGCTAATATGTTGAATAAGTTAACTGAAGGTAATAAGCATCAAATATATAAATATTATAAGAGTCGTAGTGATGATGATGATGATGATGATGATGATGATGATGATGATGATGATGATGATGATGATGATGATGATGATGATGATGATGATGATGATGACGACGACGACGACGACGACGATGATGGTGGTGGTGAAACATTTGTGATGATATTTGTTAATATATACTGACTGGGAATAGTGAAAATACAGACTTTGTTGAAGACAATGGTAAGTGATTATGTACGGTGGAAATGTTAAGTATATAACTACACAGATACAAATATCAAGATAAACATTGTCCTCAGTAAATTCTGATAGAAAGTCAGTTTACTTCTGACACAATGGTAAAGAGGTATAGTATCTTTGTTCCTGTCTGGGAGATGGGGGAATATACCTTGCATCTGGCCGCTCTTCATGGCCACAGTCATGACGATGATGATGATGATGATGATGATGATGATGATGATGATGGAGGTCACAGTCATAACAATGATGATGATGATGATGATGATGACGATGGTCACAGTCATGGCAATGATGATGATGATGATGATTATGCTGCTGCTGATGGCGACAACGACGACGAAGCCGGCGACGATGGTGATGTGATGAAGACGGCGATGATGGTGATGGTGAAGACGACGATGATGATACAGATGATTCTTGAATAATTGACAGTGCAAACAGTACCAAGTACAAATAAATAGGATCTTTGAAACAGTTATGGCACAATGACTAAGAGATGACTGTGATTGTAGCAAGGCGATACATGCTTCCTGGCACTCAGACGTACCATTAAGCTAGTGACGAATTCTGATGGAGGTACATTATGTTGATGGTGAGTACTGATGATGATGGTTGCTGTGATGAAGGATCAAATCCACCAGTGACGGTATCATCACGGTCATGATAATTTTACACTGATTACAACAGATTGCGTCTCGGTGTTAATGTCTTGGACCAAACATATAAGTGAATTATCGTAGACGCACGTAATACGCTTCAGTTTGAGTACCCCAGAGGCGATGCATCCCATCCTCCTTAAACTCCGTTAGCGCTGGCTTCAGAGTTGACACTCTTCTTGGAGTTGCTGATGATGTCCATTAGGACGCTCCGGCGGGTAGCAGCCCGAACATCTGGCTCTGCCATCGGGGACGCCGGTTCTAGGTGTATGTTGGACGAGACCAGTGATCTTTTCCCACGAGCAAATCCCTCCGCTGCTGATCTTCTACATCCGTGGGTGTCGACAACGAGAAGAAACAGAGCGACACACACGATGATTGTAGCTGAGTTCTTCATCATTCAATCTTGCCTGGATCCTGGATCGTGTACTGCAAGGATATGCTCAAACTGCAACTGTACGTCAAGCAGCGATTGCGATGGATGTGGCACATAGTACTGGTCTTACCATTTATATAGCAACTGGTAACGCTCAAACTAAGGGGGATTTCCCGAAAGATTTACTAATAATTTAATTTTCGACATATGTTCTTCCTCGAGAGGAGGAGAACCAGACGTGGTGAGTTAAAACGGCGTTGACACTGACCTCACAATAGTATATTGTGGGCTTCCCCGTTCCAAATATAGACACTGAACAAGAAGTTCCTCTGAGTGTGTTGCTACGTCACAACGCGCTGACAGCTATGTATTGAAATGTAGGTATGGGTTGTGGAGGCGGATGTTTGAGAAAAGTTTAGTTTCTAATTCCCAAAGGATACACAATTTGACCATAGTGGGCTTTCTGATATATAAATATCTTTGCATCAGATCAGTGTTCATGTATAATTTTGATGCTTTGTGTGTGTGTGCGTGTGTGTGTGTGTGTGTGTGTGTGTGTGTGTGTGTGTGTGTGT
This sequence comes from Haliotis laevigata, assembly GCA_008038995.1. Lineage (NCBI taxonomy): Eukaryota > Metazoa > Mollusca > Gastropoda > Lepetellida > Haliotidae > Haliotis > Haliotis laevigata. The sequence goes on from VKKT01000918.1 coordinate 113,673, forward strand.
GTGTGTGTGTGTGTGTGTGTGTGTGTGTGTGTGTGTGTGTGTGTGTGTGTCCTCTGCATGTTCACAAAGACAGTATTTCCATGCAACTTTTCGTTAGTTCCTATCACTGTCAGTAGGTGTCCAGAAAGAAAAGCATATCTTTTTAATCAACTTGTCAGTTCTAATAGAAGTGTCCATTCTTCGTCGTTGATGTGCCAAATCATCCATAATAGTGTAGTGAACGTTAACCAAGCAATGCTTTGGCATGAGTCGTATAGCCCCCTTGGAAAGTCTTCTAAATATGGAGATGCACCTCAAAAGTTGTAGTGTAAACACCAAAGGTTAGAACTGCTAGAATTATACTGATCGGCATAAAAGGAAAGTAGAATCGTTAAGTCAGCCTATAGTATCATCTCTCCTATCATACTGGGCTGACTTTTTACTCTGAATCTTTATACACAGATCTCAGTATTTAACAAATAATGTTGCTTTAATGGTCTTGGTTATTTCTTGGCCAGATGGGTAAATGGGGGAATAGAAGCAGTCTGATATAACCGCCCAAACTACATTAGTTTTAATATATTTTTATAATTTCTATGTTAAGATACCACCGACATCATTCGTTAGAAGTATCAAGGAAAACAAAAGCAATACAGAGTTCATGGGCTAGATGTACTTTCGCTTTCAATTTAGATTCATAAAATGATGTGAGAGTGATTGTTATTGTTCGAATAATGAACAGGTTATGACAGTCATGCATATCTCATTGTTACCCATTACCAATCGATACAATAAAATATCATTAATGGGAAGATGGCGTGGAGAATTCCAGAAAACAATTCTCTTCATCTGTTTGTCATCCATGATTTCCTTGTCAAGTTAAACAGTCACACTCATCTTAATCCATCCATAAATATATTCCGTATACTGAGCAATTCACCGAAACAGCCAATTGCTTGTTTCCGCAAGTCACAGCAAACGGAACATGTCGTCAACAGTTGACCATTCAAGGGCTAGCAACAACAGGAAGCTATGGGAAATGTTTATTTTAGGTTACCATCATCTCACAGGGCGACGATGTAGCATGAATGTAACAACTAAGGAAGCACTCGTCACGGGTTTTTCTGTTAAATGTACAACTATGAATGAAAACTCGATTTCAGATGGTATGATATATTTTGTCATACTTTCAAAACGACTGTTTATGGTTAATTGTAAAGAAACGGAACTGTAGAGAAACTGAAGAGTGAAAGTTCCATGAACTATAATGTTATTTTCACGTTTGACAAACGCCTTAATATGTAAGACAGTATACTGTTTTCTGACGGAGTCATGGGGACAAATCTGACAAGATGAATGTTTTGGTTGTTTCAGAAACGAGGAAACATGAACATTCTTTAGGAGATTCTTGTGACAATTAAACAGGTTACATTTTCAACAGCCCTTTTTGATTCCATCCTGAAAAGGGTTACCTCCCAAAACTTAGACACCCATATCTTAGACACCTTAAAACAACAACATTTCTGGTTGAGTGCACAACTAATCCTCAAGCTGATACCTAATCTTATAATGGATCAGTCCAATAGAATCAATAAGAAAGGATTATATTTTGATTCAGCATATTTATTGAGTTCACGATGCACAAGAAATGAACAATAACGTTCAGTATGTCAGTTTGGTAATCATACACCTTGACATCACATCAATAACAATAAGATATTTAATCATACTTAATGACATGAGCATTTCTCAAGTCGATTAGTAGAACACGATCCACTATAATCCAGATACAAAATTTCATTATCCAAGATGTAATAAGTGTTCGAATTAAATGCATAATAAATACTTTAGGGAAAGGCTTTGATTATGCCTAGTATTGCCTGCAGCTGCACATCAAAATATAAAATATAAAAATGCGGTATATTGGATATATATGTTGTGGTGATATTCACAGGAGGCGCATACTTTTAGTAATAAACTGTTGTAATGAGTTTAGGATATTACTGTTAATTGGTTGAGTCATTGCCGTAAAATACTGTTTTAATATCGTATCCTTGAATATAAATACGTAGTTGTTCTTAAGTTTTGATAACTTCGGCATGAGAAAAGGTAGTGAAAAACGTCTTCGTTATCGTGACCACATGAACACCTGGATGTTTCCGATATGTGTCGATTATATCTGTCTGCATTAAGATCACTGCAGTCGTGTTTGAGACGACAATGGATGATCTGACAAAATCTAGTCCAGAAATCTAAATCAAAGTAAATTGTTGGTTTCTGTTTGGCATAATATAGTTTTAACTTGATTCAGAGAAGTAGCGTTAACAGCTTCATCGTGTAAGGAATATCCCATATATGACAACAGTAATCAAAAAGTGGTAAGATAAAAGACTTTTATAAAGTATATATATTTTCGAGTTAAACGGTATTTTAACCTTCTCAGAAAATTGATCATTGGACTAGTTTTCTTTATCATGTCACTGACATGTACTTCCCAAGAACAATCGCTTTGAAGTGTAATACCTAAATGTTTATGGTGTTCAAATTCTTTAATAGTTTCACCATTAAAACTAACTTGCCACTTTTTAACCCAGTCTGAATATTTTGACAAATCATTATTTATAATTGTGGGGTGTAATACATGTATGATCATATGTTATAACATAAGGAAAACAAAGTTTAATTGTTTAGTCACCTTCACCTACTACTTCTAAAATGCCTCTCAAAGAAATATTATAACATATATCGATGTTTCGTCCGCAAAAAGGCGGCTGTTGCTATCAATACCATCAACAACATCATTAATATAGATAATGAACAGAGGAGGTCCTAAAACGGAACCTTGGGGCACGCCAGCTTCCACAGATTTAATATCTGAACTGTAGCCATATATCTTCAAACTTAATCCACCTTGTAGATTTGATATCATTTGTTGATCAATACAAGCTAAGCCTACTAAGCAGGGGGGCACTAATTAGGACTGTTCCATTTCAGCCATGGGTGTTGTCTAATTAATCTCCCTCAATAGTGTCTAAGATATGAATGTCTAAGTTTTGGGAGATAACCCTGCAAAGTAACTTCCAAGAACGTTGTATAGATCTGTCTTTAGATTTATCGATGAAAATGTTGATTGAAAATAGCCACATCATTTATCTCTAAAAATATCAATGCGCATTGTACACTGAAGTCCTGTTGGTTCGGATATCCAGGAACGGAAATACAAAAGATCATCAAAATATTATTGGCCGTGGATAGTTCTCAGGTTGTGTAGTGCTACTTTGCCACGCTGCGAAGCCACACTATGCTGGGGCGGATCCCTTCACCCCCGAAAAACTTCCCAAAGGAGCATTCCCCCCAAACCATTGGCCTGCATGATTTATGTGCAGAAAGTCAATTTCTGTTTTCGGAAGCAAAACTAATGAGAAATCGAAATTTCCTGATCTTGAACGAGACTGTTTACAAAACATAAGAGAATATATCGGACATTAGAAAGCATCACTTACAACAAGAAAAGCCTTTTAAGACGACAACCTTGGAGGCGCCTGAATAAAGTTAGACGGACCTGAGATGAGTTGGGGGGTGAAGCGGCTTTCAAGAGCATCACGTTGGCAATACCTCCGTCTATTAGTTTCTATTAGAGATCGGTACCCGCAAATATGGTACTCTCGTCACCTTTTTTTGGAGAAAGGGAGTGGAGAGTTCATTTTCACCCGTTTCCGCGAGAGTTTCAATGGTCACTCAATAACTTTCAGGACGCTAAGATACATAGCGCTTACATACACGAACGCTATGAAGCACCTCTATAAGCCGCAGTGGAAGAAATCCTTTGTCGCACTTTCGCGCACCCGTTACGATTATTGCGCACGAAAAACTTATATGAATGACTTCTTCGTACTCATACCTACACGTGTGCCCTATTTGCGTTATCGGAATATCCAGAGGTTAATATTTGCAAGCCATCAAACATCTCAGTCGATCACTCGCATGTCACAGAGTCATTTTGAATCACGTGACCTATGGCGTGTCGGGGATTCCCTCCCTATAATAGTATCACGCGAGTAGAAAACCAAATGTGTGCTATAAAATTTACTATTACGTGTATAATTGTTTTGAACTGAAAGTGCATCAGCGTATTAACGTTCACGGATCAGTAAAAACACAGAATGTTTATAGACAACTCGATTTCCGCATTAAAGCGGGACAATTATTTCGGATTACCCTTATTTATAGTAATAGACTCAGAGGGACCACTAAGTTCAGTTAGTCATAACCTTACTTGGTAATATGCATTTCGTCTAAAATATACACGAGTGTCCGGGACAAAAAAAAACGTTCGTTATATCCGCCAGTTCTCTATAAGCGTGTTCGTTATAAATATAGCTCACTGAATATTAAACTGCCTTCTGGTTTACATTTGTATCTACTGTGTAACTCGAACTGTCGATATATATGACTTGAATTTTTCGCCAAAATATGAATGTGTATCATAGATTAAGTCAAATCGTCAAAGAAGACCGAGGTATTTTCTTCACAACTATTGAAGGGTAATAAGGAAAATATGAAGAGCCCATTATTTAAACACGTGGTGATCAAAGTCAAAGTATTATTTACTATTGCCAAATCCATGTTCCACTTCTGACAGAAGGTAGGGGACTAGTGTTTAAAGCGTTCGCTCGTCACGCCGATGACCCGGGTTTGATCTATTCCCACATAGGTACAATGTGTGGAACCAATTTCTAGTGACCCCACCGTGACATTGCTAAAAATGGCGTAAACCCATACTCACTCACAATGTGAAGACACCTATTTGTTGCCAAAGTGAAGATATCAACAACAGGGTTGTAAATTGAAATGCAATCTCGCGAATCCCAAGGTTTTCTCTAACGACACCTTGGTAATTAATTGTGTCAGCTATTGTCTGTTACATGACAACAACCGGTTAGACACAAATCCAAGTTACTATCAGCTACTTGACTGCATAACGCTAAGGGATGAGGACTATGTTCTCATTGACGCTTAATGAGCATCTACGACGAGAGAGCCCGTCGACATCGTGGTTTTGTTTTTGCTTTTTTTTAATAGCAAGGCATTTCGTGACCTCCAACACTAGTTATATTTAGGATAAAACTATCTCTGTAAAACACAGATTCTAGTACTTCTAGTCTGCTTGGTCTGCTTGTCCTCTGAATGTCACATCATTGTCTTGGACACGATGGAATGGGTAGTGTACCAAAACAATACATTGAGGCTTGAACATTGATTTAAAACGACAATAATATTTTTATTCATCAACATTTTCTCAATGTGCAGTTAATGTCATATGACTAACACGACCAATCAAGAATATAAAGGCCCTGCGCGGCCGTACATATAGCTCATCGTTCTTGTTTCTTTAAACGTAGAAGAAAGCGATAAGGAAGCAAACAATAAGGTTATCCATTTTCAAAGAATCAATTTTAATTCCAGTAATAAGTAGGTCTTTGAATTAATGAGCGATATACATCTGAATGCAATGATAGCAGTTAACATCTGAATAGAAAGGATATTACGAGTAAAACCACGTTGAGCATAAATGTTTCAAGCTAATACAATGCACCTCCTTCCTGAGGATGCGGCTTCATGACATCACATACTAAATAGCAGTGACAGACATTCATACATTCATTTCAAATAACCTCATATTCTTTCTCGGTGGATGTGTAAACCAACTTTACAAAAACAGTCAACTTGCAAACGTTTCAGATATGATATACGTATAACCAAATTATGGTGACTGATTAGGGCCATCGCTTTTTCGCGTTATCGCTTTCTCGTCTCGTGCTATCGCTTTCTCATCTCGTGCTATCGCTTTCTCGTCTCGTGTTATCGCTTTCTCGTCTC
>VKKT01000918.1:136033-148027 GCA_008038995.1 Haliotis laevigata
TGTTGGTTAGATCGTCGTGTAGGGCGGCCGGGGAAGGAGGAGATGCTGTTGGTTAGATCGTCCCGTTGGGGGTGGGGGTTGAGGGGTGGGAAGGCCTGGGATTGTGAAAATGATTTGTTGCGGGTTAGATCCCGGGTTAACCCTTGCTGGTCGTAAGATCAACTGAATTCCAATTGGGTAGTGAGAATCGTTTTCTTGGTTCTTTCCGGATCATCGTACCCCTAAGGTGTGAACTGTTGCTTACAACAGCAATCACTGGACTGGCTTGTCTGGACAAGCAATCTGGTACAATATTACTAGAAAACTAATAAAAAATAAACTGACAAACTGACGGTCCTTGCAAGTTAAATTCAAGCTGTTCCCACACCGATCTGGTTCTCTAGTAACACAAAGTTATGGTGTAGATACATCTAACAACTAATGATAACCACAATACACAAGACCCGAATCGCAAACTCTAATCTCCAACAGAAAATGGCACGAGGCTTGAAAGCAGAATTGCCAGTTCTAGACTTGTTGAACGGCGTCCTCATTGTCAGAGGCCTGTAGAGTCACATTAATTTGATTCTACCACTAGCGGTGCTTCCTCATCTCTGTTCCAGACGTTTGAATTGCTTTGATGCATTGACATTTTTATTTGTGGTCGGACAGATTTCGCGAGGACGTCTGAAGTTAGTGGTTGTTATGTAGTACAATTAGATGGCTTTGTTAATGTATTTTCAAGTTTTTGTGTCTGGTGCTAATGGATGTGAACGATTTCATAATTCGTCCTTTGACATAAATTCTGCACTATTGAAACTGAAACGCTTGAAACAAAATAACATTTTTTCAATAGATTACTACTTCTCACGCACAAATGTCTAATGACTTTAACAAGTGCTGTTCCTTAGTGAAAAACACCACAGAATGAAAGCCATTACAGAAACTAGTCTGTGAACAACTTCTAAATTGTAAAAGAGATGGATGGTATTTTATACGGTGACAATTCCATAACACTTTAAATGGCGTCCTCATCCTTCTCATAGCGATATAAGGTATGACCAAGCAAATGGGTTTACCATTGCTCTAATATACAAGAAGACAAATTGCATGGTAGACAGAAGAGGCTGAATATCCGCGGAGTTTCACAGCCTGTCTGGTTTGGTCATAAGACGTAATCCTATGTCTTCACACAGTCTGGTGTTGGTCTCTTTGGGACTGCACATAGACGTCAGAAGCACATTAACTATCCCTGCAGACCTGCAGATTGATGACCACAGCTGTCCCGGCCACATGCTCGCTTGTCTGCAGCCCACATTATATGTGTGTTGTCTGTGCAGCATCGCCAGTATCACAAGATGGTTCATGTCTTAATTGGCGCCTGCGTATCTCCATAACTGTCTTGTCAACTGTAGAGAGCTCGACTTTGTAGGGTTAACGTCAATGCCCTAACGATGTTCTTTTCTCTACTTCTAGCAAACTTGAAGTTATTGACATTTTAGAATGATTGAGTTTGGTTTAAAGCCACTTTGAGCAGTAATTCAGTATTATCGTCGTGTGCCAATGTTGCAACGGAAAGTTACTCTCTTGTAGAAGAGATGATAGAGGTGACTATATTATTTCTGTATATCGAAACATGATCTGTATATCAAAATGAAATTATATACATTAGAACAAATATTTCACAAATGCAGTGATGCTAAAGGTATCAGGATTTGTTAGTTAGAGAGCAGAGTGCAATGCCTAATTCTATTCTTCATTCTTCTTTATCGTATATCGTTTTGTATTGAAATCATCTACGTAGTCCTACCGCCTCATGATATTATGTTTTTTTAAAGTATCCTATTGGTTTAGGCGTTCGCTCGTCACGTCGAAGACCCGGGTTCCCCACATTGATACAATGTATGAGGCCCATTTCATTTCCCCCAGCCGTGATATTGCGTGAATATTGTTAAAAAAAAGCAAAACTAAACGCTCTCACTCATGATATTATGTATGCTAAAATACGTGACATTTTGCACCTCTGTTCTGTAAAAACAAGGCATAAATAAAGGTCAGTTACAGATGTTATGCTCTGTGATTCAACCTGAATGAAATAAGGGAGACAGTTATATTCAACAGTAAATCTTGTTGATTTGCTGAAGTTATTGATTTAAGCCCATAGGCACATTCTTTGCTTTGGAACCACTCATTCCATGCTGCGTTTCAACCGAACAACTCTCTTTTTATAAATCTGAAACTATTTTCAAAGACAACGGGCTTAAATTTCCACAAGAAGCATATTACATGGTTATTCTAAGAATGGAGCAGGAAATATTTCTTTTGTTTCAATCATTTGTCCTCAGATTACTACGCACCAGCTGCAGTGGACATGTCGTCAGCTTCCCCATTCTATATGTGTGCTCATTCGCCGATGAGCAGCACGAAAGCCTCAGCTTCAGATAAAACTATGATCTTGTTTAAACAATCTGTATTTTGTGTTTCGCCGAGTTCAAAAGTGTTTCTGAATGCTTTTCATTGCTCGACCATCTGCGTGGTTCCTGGTAATAAAAAATGTCTACAAAGTCATCAGGAGAGCAAACAACACTATGTGGAAAAAGTTGAAAGTTAAGAATGAGTTCAATCGATTGGCGCCAAAGAAACACTTCGGAGTTTTTATTCTCCTTCCGGGGACACATAGAAGGAGTGCTAGGATAGTGGAAACTGTGTTTCAGTTGACAGTTGGTGGCAGAACATAAACGAGGCGTAGTGTAACATTTAAGCATGGTTTGATATAATGTATGGCCCCTGTACGTCGGTTCTTGACAGACTAGGTTCCGGTTCTACAAGTGCAGATAAACAGGACTTTTGGGGATGACTTCTGATGCCATGTATCATTTTAGATTATTTAGCATGCGATGAGACTCATTATTCGTTATCAAATAAACGTAATGTGCGGGTATCATAATCTGTTTTATTACGAACCCGGGGTTAAAAAGATCCCAAACGTTCTTATGAGCCGACAAAGGAGTATCGAGAGGCTGGCTGTCTGAGGCAGGGTCGTGTCTCATTAGTACGCTGGATATCCATGATTGCTGGTTGTACTGGTTGGCTTCAACGGTAGGTCACGGTGTCACAGCATCATACCTGTGTGTGGCAAACGTCTGACATCTGCATCACATTACGACTCTCCTCCCACGTAACGCTGACACGGAATGATGTAATTAGAATACTGTTAAATCCAACTCACTCATAGGATTCTGACCCCGAGTGGCATTATTTTCAACACTCACAAATCTCTAGTCCTGCATAAACCTGGTTTGGCCTTTAGCAGATTTATTTTTGATGTGAAAGGAGGTTTGTTGTTTTCATTGCTTTACCTGTAAGTATCATGCAACTGCCAAACCTCATACCAGTTTAAAAAGTACAAATTTAGCACCTACATTTATACCATATTGTATAGTTTGGGGTACTTATTCACCGTTAATTTAGTTGCCGACAATTACATGATGATAAATAGTCATACCTTATCTTTGTCTGGTATGACATCTTATATGATGTTTTAAGGCATTTCGTGAAGAAGCCTCGGAAGGTCGTTTCGTCTAAGTTGCCACAATTAACTTTTTTGAGAGCACAGAACATCGACACTTTATGTTATAAAGCGTCCAGAACATCTAATCTACTGACCCTGAACCATAATCCCAGACCACGCCATTGATTGCTGACCAGAAGGTTGCGCCAAACATGATTACATGCGGCACAGCACTAGTGAGATCTGACCCTACAGAAATACAATTTGTTAGGACTTCACTAAATGAAATTTATTGATCAGAACCAATTTACACCTAACTGAGTTTGGACAGCCTGATGAAGGCATTTGGGAATGATTTAAAAGATTACACTCATCTGCTTGACCGCTGAATTCACGTCAAGCTGTAGGGTCATACATCTGGATGGTGTTCTGTTCGATACGGTTAACGAATCGCCGGATACTTAGATACTTTGCTATGACCCTTTAAATCTTGAGGAGAAATCGATGAATATGATTGTTCTTCGTTTACCGCTGCGGACGTCATGACAATTTCCCACTTGGCTCAAACGAAAGATGCTATTGGCAATTGTGACATTGTTTTTTTTTCTGTTCAATGGTACAGATGGCCGAAGAACCGAATCTTTCGTTAATAAAACAGAGAGGATTGGGATAATGGCAAGGTGCGTGTACAACCATAATCTACAACGTGTCCCTTGTCTGTGTCACAAGGAGATTTCCTAACTGAAACGCAGAAGGTAACACGGAAATAGGTTAATATAGAGTCAAACGTCTTAGGTTTACAATCCAAACTGGCAATACCCTGGGTCAAAGAAGTGTCAGCAGTTCTTGTCCCATCCAGAAACCTTTCGAATTATCGCAGTTTTCGACAGCACATGGCATTTTACTAGCGCTTCTATCATTTCCTGCCACTGGCAATGACTACAAACAAACATTTTATCTCTGTTGTCATATAAAACTGTAAATTGCTGCCAAGTTCAATGTTAGATGATTTTTTTGGTATTGAATAGACACTAAAAAGAGTCTGAAATAATTTTGTTAAGTAAGTTATACATAGGAATAGAATAGTCATATACATGGCCGATGTTTTGAAATGCTGAGTTTGGTGAGTGCTACTTAACGGATATTTGAACTATAGTTATGCAGAAAGATGGATTTTTCAGCACGCAAGGGTAATGTTTCTACCATAGGTTCTGTTGTGAAGAATGCCACTGTGTACAACAAATCAGAAGATAGTCAAGACACATGTGGCTACTCAATAGAAACACAACAGTTCTGTCGTCACTGATTGTGCCCTGAGTGACTATGTGCTGTTCTGATAGAGATCTCACATGCTTAAAAGTGCAAGAACGTTTCACTCAGGGAAATACAAAGAAACAGACTTAACCGAGCAGTACAAAGAAGATCCTGCAAAATAACAATAGACATAATTGCGCTTTCCTTATCATGAAATACGTAGAGCCCTCATGTAAACCCCCTGAGCCAGAAATAAAGAGAGACCAGTGAAATATCCATTCCATTGATTTACCCACCTGAGCTTGAAATTAAGGAGACAAATGAGACTGCCTCAATTGTTTCATATTAAGATCTATGCATAAAGATTCAGAGTGATAAGAAACTCTCCACAAGGCTGTATGACAAAAGGGATGATTTCTACTTTGCAAAAGTCAGCTTCCCTTTCATGTCTAGCAATATTCCAACAGGTCCAGTCTTTGGTGTTTATATTTCACAATGTTTGAGGTACAATCGAGCATGCGCTATTTATCAGGATTTTAAAGAGTGCCATACCACACTGGCTCAGAAGTTCTTTGAGCAAGGTTACAACATTGAAGGGCTCAGTAAAGCTTTCAAGAAGTTTTATGGTAGACATGTGGGGGACATTGTCAAATTTGATGCATCAATGACAAAAATGAGGTCCGATGTAGTTGCTTTTTAATTATTACCATACGTTCCCAAATTATTTCAGGCGAACAGATGAGTCGACTTAGCATATGTTTATGACGGGTGCTACCGGTGGGGCAGGATAGGATCACCTTTTCGCGAACACCTTGTATTATCACTATGTCTTAGATATTCATAAACCATGCCCTGTCACCGTATCACATGCTGATAATCACTGGAGTGTCTGGTCCAGATGCAATTTGTTTACAAACAACCTCATTCAGCAGTTATTCTGCTGAAACAATTATATGCTCGTGGCACAATCACAATGGAACAATCGACCCTGCTTTTAACAGAGATTCCTTATGAATGTAGAAAGGGTTTTCTCGCTTCTATTAACAAAGTGAAACTCTCCGTTCATGATTTTTTTTCCAGCAGCTGCAGCTTTCCAAGTTTTGAGTTTCAATCGAGAATGCTCTTCCGACGATGTCTTCAAAAAACCTAATGGACACAAAAGTCTTCTCTGCCTTAGTGGAGCTTCCACAAAGTTTATTAAAGATTGGTAGCAATGACCAAAATGTTGTTTGGTATCATTCCCAATTTTCACTCCTATCAAAATGTGACATTAGTGCAATAAAGTGTTACACATTAAGAATATATGTGTCACTTATTCAAGGTCACACCAGCTGATAAAAGCTGAAATTCTGTCTTTTTCAGCTTAAAGCAAAATTCAGTCGCTCACTCACTGACTCAGATGAGACCACTGACGTTGAAATATGTTGTGACAAAACTACACGATTTCCGATTACATATTCCAATCTGTGAAATTTGGAAGAAAATGAAAATCAACAGCAAAAGCTCAGATATCTGTCTCTGAATGTGTCCTTGTCTTCCAGCAATATCATTTGAGATAATCGGTAAAGCTCATGGTCAATTTAATGACCTTTAAACTTCGAAAACCGGAATTCAAACTTCTATACTGCGCATCATATATCACAATATCAGTTAATGCATCTTTATCATTTTGAAGCGAAGGTCTCTCTACATGTTTGAGACTTGAGAACAATACCAACAGCTCCACAAATCCTCACCTCTATATGTCATCACTCTTCGTCCATTACTATATCTTAAACCAACATCTTCCTGGTCATCGATGTTCAAACTAACATAGTCTTCTTTGAAGTAGTAAATGCCGGGACTCTCAAAGAGACCCAGTTGCTTAATCTGCGGAATGATTTGGGCATATATGTAGATCGTCAGAAACCAATCAAGTAATATCCATACATAAAACGATTCACCAACACTAATGGGTTTTGTTAGGCAGCATGTTCCATAAGTCCTTAAATGTCACGATTAATAGTTGATTATATAACACGRGGACGCAAAGGTCGGATGCTCAAAAGGTTTTTAGCCAAGCGTCCCTGCACCAAATCTGTCTGTGGTTTAGAGAAAAAAACGACGATTTATCTTAAGTCGACGAGAGCTGAACACTTAATGTCACATTAAAGCGTTGAATGTAATAAGCCTTGCTGAGACTAAAAGACCTATTGAGCTTAAGCTTGTAACAATATTGGTTTCCTCTAACACCATTCTAAGATTAAGGAAGATAATGAAGACTAATGTCCTGATCGTGTGTGTCTCAGTTTTCTCATGTCTCTATGGTGGGTGCACAAATTTGGACACTGTTACAAGGCAGGGTAATTTATTGTTAAAAACGTTGTGATAATAATATATTGCTCTTCCTTACACATTTTACATACTCGCCCTATATGCAGCGTGTCACTTTACATATGACACCAGGTTCTTTGATAAAACATTGTGTAGTGTGTTATATAGTTATGTTATCTGAATCGTATGGGTAGGAACAATTGCCATCATTTCATGCAGGGTTTGGATGACAGTCCACATTTCCTCTTTTCAAGTCTGTGCAATGTAACAATTTCTTAAAGATGACACACGTCAGACTTTTTAGAATGACATTTTACAGGGTCATATTCTCCCTTGGCCATGTTTTGAGGGGACATGCTTTTGCAGCATCCAACATGATTTTACAACTGAGACACAAATTGGAGGAAGGATCTTCACGGATATTTAGTCTATAATTGAATACCTGAAGCAGTTTGTTACTGTCATCAACAGAAAGGTCCCCTGTGACTACATGAGCTACAGGATGGTCGAAGTTGGCATCAGGAATGCACACCATGAGTAGCCAAGTCCACAATTACCTGTAACTTAGGTAAGTGTTCTAACGTTGATGCACAGATTTGAAATGTCGGTAAACATTTGTAAGTAGAAACATATTAGATGATGCCCAATGTATGATGAAAAACTGATCACGATAATTTCCATTGTGTTTCCTCTACACTAATTAATCATCAAAGGGTACGTGCAATGCCATTGGTGGTGTTTTAGTTTGGCACGGCAACTCTTCAAAAGGCCGTATGGCAAGCACCAATTTATCAACATGTTTTGAATCTGTGTAATATATTTTAATACTGTTCTAACGGCTGTATGTCAAACACACTAATTTATCAACATGTTTTGCATCGGAATACTATTTTTGTAAAACAGAAGACATCCGTTTGACTTTTGTAACGTGATTCATCAGCATTTCATATCGGTACCAGTCTTCTGAACTCTTCTTTTAACACTTATGACACGTTATTCGTCTAGAGCGGAAATATATTTTTGTAAGCGTAGGATGGTCTGGCGATATCAAGGGCCAGGTGATTAAATAAACATGACTAGATCACTTATGTGATTTCATTCTCTGTAGCAATAGGTAAATTGACATTCACATTTCGCCCACACGCAACTGCAGGATTGTTTCAAGATGACCATCAACGTAGACGTGTTAGAAAGGTGAGCTACGTGAGCTCATGACGCCAGATTTAGAAATGGTGAAGTTACACATAGCAGCGTTGAGTTATTTGAACGTGGAAATTCAACTTTTCTTGTTAATGAAAGAATGCCCATCTGTAGTTTTCCCACGTAATCGATTTTCTGTATACATCACTGACACATCCATTTATCTTGTTGGGAATAGTCACCTCCCGAGGGGAAACGGTGTTGTTTTTCAGAAAGACAAAAAGTTTCTTTGACTGTGAGATTTATGTTTGATGCTGACAACTGATTGGTATTGGTTTGTTTTTTGCCATTTTGAAAATGGGTTTGTTTTGTTGTGAGCATATGAACAGCAAGAAGGGGAGAATTAGTTGACTGTTTCTGGGAAACGTTTGTTTCATCTAATACTAATTGGCTCTCTCGAGCAGTTGTTGACGAGGCAGGGTAGAAATCGTAAATGTAGTTGAGAGTGAGTTAGATTAGTTAACTCTCTTTCAAAGGTATTTCAGTGACATCGTGACCTGTCAGTTTAATGTTAGTGTGCAATGGTGAGTGGAAGTTACATTCGCATATCGCTTGCATGTGTAATTTTGACAGTTTAACTGTTCATAATTGTACAAATTGTCCCAAATACAGAATTCATTGAAATTGTATTGAAATTGTAACAAACATGTCGAATTGTTTTTTCTGATAAAGGAAAATAACATGTGTTGGTGTTGAAATTTCCATGTTACTACTTGTCATAAATATTCGCATTTTCCTAGTTTATTATCAACCAAACAGGATGCTGTCAAACATTTGCAATGGATGCAATTCAACATGAAACTCTCAAATAAGACATATTATACACAATATATAACTGTTTATAATCTTCAAGAGTATATATCTGCCAAATCAAAATTCAAGAAGTGTTGTGACCAGAAGAAAACTGCATTTAGTTTGTGTCTAAGTGACAAGATAAACCTTGCGGCTAAATATGGCGACTGTACATCTTTTTGGAGTTCTTTTAAACAAGCATTGAACCCCAAGAGCAATCACAATGATATTACACCTGGTGAATGGTTTTCTTATTTTAATGAACTGCTAAATCCTGCGTTGGAACGAGAAGAAACAGAATTTGATCAAACAGTTAGACAAAGCCATTCTTGTGACACTTGTACCTCTGCTCCCTGGACGAATCATCTGCTCAGTAAAAAATATCACTGAGGAAGAAATAAAGGAAGAAATGAAAAATCTTAAGAAAGGAAAGTCCCCTGGAGAAGACGGAATACCTGCAGAATTATACAAGATTTCATCAGAAACCCTTTCTCCATATTTAACCCTACTCTTTAATAAATATTTGATAGTGGTGTATTCCCTGAAGCATGGAATCAGGCTATTATTCTTTCCTTATGTAAGAATGGATCAAGAAGCAACCCATCAAATTACAGAGGTATTTCACTACTGGACAGTATTGGGAAACTATTTACATCTATTCTAGAACGGCGTTTAAGGACATGGATAGATATAAATAATTTACTATCAGAAGCACAAGCTGGATTCCGACCGAATTATGCTACAGTTGATAATATTTTTATTTTGCAGGCTTTATGTACCAAATATATGACTAAACAGAAAGGTCGTTTTACTGTGCTTTTGTAGATATTCAAGAAAGCATTTGATTATGTGCACAGGGAAAAGTTATTGTACTTGTTATTAAGTAAAGATTTTGGAAAATATGTATACATCGGTTAAAGCTTCTGTTAAGATTGGAACTTGCCAAACACAGTCATGTTCTACCTCCAGTGGTGTTCGTCAAGGCTGTATCCTCAGCCCCATTCTTTTCATTTTCTTTATAAATGAATTAGTACATGAACTGTATGAAAAATGTTCCCAAGGTATATTTGTATCTCAGGATATAATTGAGATTATGCCGCTTCTGTTTGCCGATGATGTTCTATTCCCCTATACTGTTGTAAATTTGCAAAGGCAATGAAATGTCCTGCATTCATTTTGTTTAAAATGGGGACTTAAATTAAATGGTTAAGACAAATGTAGTCGTATTCAGAAACGGGTGAATAGTTGCCAAAAATGAACAATGGACATTTGGTAGAGTAAATTTTAAAATTGTATCGTATTATAAATATTTAGGCATCAAATTCTCATCCAGGCTGATTTGGTCAACAGTGTGTCGTACTCTTGCATTGCAGGCTTCTAAAGCTGTTTTCCCTGTATACAGACTGTTCCATAACAACAAGTTCTTGTCTTATTCGACAGCATGTAATATTTTCGATGGTAGAATTGCACCTGTTTTGTTGTATGCAAATATGGGGCCTTAAATATCATGACTGTATTGAAAAGGTGCAAACATCCTATTTCAAACGTTTCTTGTGTGTTTGGAAATTCGCATCGAATAAGGCAATATTAGGCAAAATTGTTCTTGTATGTGTTCAAGCAAAGATTAGTTGATATGTATCTCCAAAATTGGCGAGGAACTGTACAAGCTTCACATTTTTTGAGAAATTATAGTCTTGTAAAATTAGGATTTTACCTTGAAGCGTATATGTTCCATGATAAGACGTTACCGAAGGTATTTTGTAAATTCCGAATTTCTCTACATAATTTGAATGTAAATGCAACCAGACGACATAAGGATGCTGAAAGACAGCACACTTTATGTAACCATTGTAACAGCGGACAAGTCCAGGGTGAATTTCATATTTTACTACAATGTCCAGAATTTAATGATTTGAGAATAAAGTTCTAAGATTTCTCGATGGCAAATATGTGTGTAAATCCCAAATGATACATTTATTTAATTTACAAAATAGACATACCGTTAAAGCAATAGCAACATTTCTGAAATGTGTATTCTCCAAAAATGTTTGAAACAGTGTTTAAATATAGCTTTTCTATTTTCTTAAGACGTGACAACGAGAGTGTTGTAACAACAATTGTAACATGGGCCAGTTGGCCAATATAACTGAAATAATTCTGTCTGTCTGTATAATTCGGCATTCATCATATTCACTAGTAACCTATTGTAGACTGACATACATATCAGACAAATATAAAAAAGACACGGTATAAATTATAAGTTGTATGCTTCTCTCGAGGGTGATACGGTCTGATATACGCCTCTTTGTAGCAGTGTCAGTGTCACCCGAGTCAGTCAGTAGCAGTGTCACCCGAGCCGGTATGTCTAAGCTGGGTGTGCAAACCACTCAATGTATAATATAGCTTAAATAAAGAAGTGAAAGTCGGTAAAATAAATCTGTACAAAGTGAACACAAAAACAACTGATCGAACGGTTTTCGAACTGCGGGCACGGCATGCGTCATATTATGACGTCATACGATTGTTAGCGCTTCAGCTTCTCGGCGGAGAGCTTGGCAGCGGGTAATATCCTGGGAGGGTGTCACGGAAACTTCTTAAACCGTCGTTGACCATTGAAATTAAAGCATTTTATTTGCGGACTTCGGAATCTTTGAAATCTGAACATTATCACTGCATGGATGGTTGTTAAGTGAAGAATTCCTTTGGTCAGACATGTTAAGATTTCATCGCAGTATCAGGTTCGCTAACGAACTGATGTATCGAGGATACAGTTTTATACAATTATAATTCATCAAGACAGAGGGTTGAAGAAGTTCTTTTTTATACGGTAATTACCCCCTGCCCCCTGTTCTATAATATATATTCAATAGGAACTCATGTGTGCTTGCCATACCTTCCTGTGAATGAGTACATGATCATCTATCATTTCATTAATCTTCCGAAGA
>VKKT01000919.1:44190-55446 GCA_008038995.1 Haliotis laevigata
GCCTGGTTTGTCCATAAGGAAATGTAGGCTGTCCCTTTGTCTTAGGATCAAAAACACATTTTTGTGTGAGTAAGTGTTTGTGCGAGTAGCTGGGTTTGAGTGAAGTAGTGATTGAGTGAGTGAGTTCATGAGTGTATGAGTGAGTGAGAGAGGAAGGAATTCACCTGAGGGAGTCGACACTTAAAGCTTACATGCAACGCAAAACACAACTTTGCAGCTTCTGATACCTTTCGGTTTGGACTTACAGTAACAGATTATAAAAAATGCAATTCAACTTATAAAGTTGAAAAATAACGCGATGACCCCACCCCGATGACCCTCGAGGTTTTTATATGTTATGACAGTAGATTACCGATTTAACTGTTGATATAATTTCATTTGTCTATTTCACCACACCTTCTTCTTACCGAGTCACTTTCTCAGTTCGATACTTAAAAGCAATGTCATTATTTAGCGTTGACAGAATGTCTCACTGTGATATAGATATGTCGCTGTCACAGACAAAACTCAATGTCTGTTTTATTGACACGTATGTGTCTGCCTGCCTGTCTGCTAATGACAATATTCAATACACAACTTCGATCACTGACCACATGCAATTTGCTATCAGGCTATACATCATAAACAAAGAGCATTGATTTATGGCTCGTGTTCGGTCTCTGTCACATTATGTAATTACACAGACAGGCAGGTGTAATACCTGTACACATGACATGTTATGATGTCTGTTGATTGCAAAATGTTATGCAAAAAAACGAGCATGTATTTACAAAACCCAACATGTCTATACACACCCAAAGAACTCTGAGTGTATCGGCAAATAAACCAGCCAATGAAAGACTTCGTTACACTAAGTGCACGCCAACCCGCTCTGACTGGGTTCGGTATCCGGGTGCTTCGTTGCATATTGTACTTTTGATTTGCGATTGTACGCTTATAATTTTGTTTATTTGGTGTTTTTTTTCATAATCATCAATGTATATTATATATCATGAATAAATAATAATTGCGTTTTAATGAAGTTTATTTTTGGGTTTCATCTAAGCTTTAAACTAAGGCAGGAGAGCTTCTTGTATTGTGTGAGTGAGTAATTGAGCGAGTCGGCGGCTGGTTGAGTGAGCGAATGCATGAAAGCGTGAGAGAGGGAGGCATTCATCAGAGCGAGTCAGCGAGTGAGTGAATGAATGAGAGAGTATGGTTTTACACCGCTTTTAGCAGTATTCCAGCAATATCACGACAAGCTTCACACATTGTACCATTTGAGGAATCGAACCCGGTTCTTCGGCGTGAGGAGCGGAAGCTTTAACCGTTAGGCTACCCCACCGACCCTGGCTTTCATTGACAATCTTCTCACATGAAAATGCTTTACATTTCTTAGAAAACGCAAACTTTTCCTAAAGTACATTCACGGAGCAGGAACTGTTGAGCAATTTATATCCCCATAATCCTCCAATTCTGAGAAATACCTCAATTCCTTTTATCAGATATGTTATGAAAAAAACACAGCTGGGTTGTATTCAAAGCACTGATCTCACGGTAATACGGTAAGCGGAAGACAATCGCTTCATGTGACACAACTGAGGATTCACGTGTCATGTTGTGTTCAAATAACACAAGGAAGTGAACACAATACTCCAGTTTTCATTGGTTAGTAGATGTCGTGGATTTCAATGAAATATTTCAATTTCAACAGCTGGAATTACACAGAGGAACTACTGAAACTAAAGAATATTTTGAATGACGCTAGTATGTGAAATACGATTACACTTGGAGATTCTCTTATTCATTTGACCACCTCCGTTGTGTAGTGGTTAGAGCGTACGCCCGGAAGGTCGCGGGTTCGATCCCCGGCCGCGTCATACCAAAAGACGTTAAAATACGGTACTTATTGTTCCCTGCCTGGCGCTAGGCATTAATGGGTAAAACATGGACAAGTATCATGTGTCTATGTGGGGTATTCATGCTTTTAAACTGCGGCATGGTATCCCAGTGAGCAGACACTATCACCTGGGTAGTAGTAGGACAAGCAGCCACACACACACATGCATGCACGTCGCCAAATGAGCGAAACAGTCTTAAATACAACGTTAAACCCCATTTCACCTCAACTCTTTTTCATTTAACACATTACCCATTTTCAATTCAATCGCTCTTCAAGCCTCAAGCTGACAGACCGGGATATAAATCTAACATGGTTAATCGCGGAGTTAAACTCACCCGATTCCATGAACTTAAAAAGTTATGTAAATTTCGAAGGTCGTATATATTTTTTCATTTGTGCGTTCATCCAACTTCCTGAAACGTTGCATTGTATCTTTGTAATTTGAAACAGCTTTACTGTTCATCAGACCTGTTATGAAAGTGTTGCAATGAAACTGAATGTTTAAATATCACCTCGGTTCTGTCAGACACCGTTGTGTCGAACTTCGGGTATCTCGAAGTAAACCCTCGGTCCCTTCGTATTCCGTTCTAGTCATCATTTGGCGGATGTGTCGAAACTCGGGTAACATGAAGTATTAACTTGGTACCTTCAACTTCGACTCAACCATATTTGACATTTTTTATTACAGGGTCCAGAATTAGGCAGAAAATGGCATCGTGGCGTCCAGGCTTCTGCGATGTTGGTGGACAGCACATCTGGTTTACAAAGCGCATAGATTTTCAGTGACGCCTCTTAGTTGATCCTGTGTTCGAATCCCGATTAGCTTGTATTACGGTGCGAGGCGTTCCCGTGCTCGTGCATTTTTTCACCAAAAGGGTAAAGCGTCTTAAATACGCATATTCCCTTATATGAACACTAAGCTGTTACGCTGAAAGGCGTTAAACTCCACTTCACCCACCCCCCCACCCCCCCACCCCCCACCAGCTAAGGGGCGGTGGGGGATGGCCTCAGGGTCACAGTATTTGCTCTTCACGCCAAAGACCCTGGCTCGATTCCCCACATAAGTACAATGTGTGAAGCCCAATTCTGGCGCTAAACGCCGTGATATTGCTGGAATACTGCGTAAAACAGCACTCACTCACTCACTTCTACTCAGCTACGAGAGAATGTGTTCATCTAATTAAAGCAGATTGCATTCCAATTCTCCCTTCTCTCTCTCCCTGCTTCCTTCACTCACTCACCCATTATTATGATTATCAAGGAGTTTTTGTTTATGTTCCCGCTTGTTGTATAAAGGAGGAACACTGCTGTTTACACTAGTGTTGGGAATTACCACCGATCAATCATCGAAAATAATTGGTTAGCGTCATTTATGAAATTTGTTAATGCACAAAAATATGAGGAAGAAAGCATGTACTTATTTTGGGTGTTTTGGGGGCAAAATTTCACATCTTTAAAGGATGACTAGTATGTTAGGAACATAAATTTCTTGATGTGTTTAAGATAAATTCATTGATGACTTGGAACAAGCTTGTAGTGCTTATGAAATGTAACAGACAAAAACCAACGTTGTGAAAAATATTGTTGATGAAAACAAGTGTTCCAGAATTGTTTGTGTTCGATTATGAGAAAACATGATCGATTGCTTGGTCGTTTAGTCACTGCGACCAATCTTCGATTATTTCAATGAATCGGACCAGCACTAGTTTACAGCATTTGAATGTGTACCGCTTTCTCCCACTCGCGGTCGTCCCGACTTTACTTATCACCCTTGGGAAGGCAGATTGTCGGGTTAATAGTACTTTTTCCTTGTCAATACTGTGTATTTCATTTTTTAATTTTTTTTTAATTTATAATTATTACTAATAAGGGAACATAGCAATTCACATATACTATTCACACTCTGCTAAGGATCAAATCATGGATTCAACATTGATATTGGCAAATCTTTTTTTCTAAATTGTACAAACAATACCAAGGTAACGAACGAAATGAATGAATAAATTCATGAATGATAGATGGATGATAAATTATAAATAATAATTAGTCCATTATATTGGGTTAAATCCACACCGCCAGCTTGCTCATAGCGCATACAGTTCATTGTTACCCAGATAACCAAAGCTGACTGTGAGGCGCTAGTAGGTTATAGTCATGCGACTTGGAAGGAGGGCGAATGAAAGAATGAATGAATGAATGAATGGATGGATGGATGGATGGAAGGCGAATGCATGAATGAGTGAACAAATGGACAGACGAACAAACAAACTTACAAACTCAATAAACAATACCAAGATAAGAAACGAAATGAACGAACGGACGAACGAACGAACGGAAGGACGGATGGAAGGACGAACTAACTTTATAAACAATACCAATATAAGAAACGGAATGAATAAATGAATGAATGAAGGAAGGAAGGAAGGGAGGAACGGGCGAACTTTATAAACTTTATAAAAATACCAAAATAACAAACTAAATGAATGAATGCATGAACGTTAGATGGATGGATGGCGTATGAATGAATGAATGAATGAATGAATGCCCTCCCCCCCTCTAACCAACACTATCTCTCTCTCCCTCCTTCTCTATCACACACACCCTCTGTTCCACTTAACGGATCGTAAGCTGAGTACAATATACATAATGCAAGCCGCCCGTCTATCAACATCAAATGCTGACTGTCTACAATTTCATATCCGTGTGTGTAACACATTACAACGTCCTTGACCTTCAGATAAGATTCACGACGAACACTCCGAAAAATTAATACACATCCTACTGGACCTCCAGCCCAGTGAGCGGCCACAACAGAGACCTCGGGTAACACCGAACCTTGTCTGAGGGCTACATACCCGGGAGGGTATAAAGCGGAGAATGGAGGGATACTATGACACAAACACCTCAGAGAAAAATTTACGGAAACTCGAGAGAGGAGTAGTTGTGACTGTGTTTTGTTCCTCAAAGAAGAAGCCAGAGAATGTCACCTTAAGAGCCATTCTGGAGACCAAGGAGGTCATATGTATTTTATACGAAGGGGGAAAGCCAGAATATAGAGGTATGT
This sequence comes from Haliotis laevigata, assembly GCA_008038995.1. Lineage (NCBI taxonomy): Eukaryota > Metazoa > Mollusca > Gastropoda > Lepetellida > Haliotidae > Haliotis > Haliotis laevigata. The sequence goes on from VKKT01000919.1 coordinate 49,137, forward strand.
TTATATTTATCACTCAAGCGTGAAGCGTACTCTTCATGCCGACAGGTCCCACGTAGCCATGGACGCTTTAACGTATTTATCTTATCTATCGCACTGTTTATGTCTTATACATTATTTATGATATTATTTATGATATGTGTGATCGAGGTTAGATTTTTAGTTTTATATGACGGACATAAACCGCGGTTTTGGTCGTAATATGAACAAGGAGTAACCCCATTCGTTCTACTTCCTGGTTCACTGGTGCTCAGGTCAATTGAGTAATCCAGCGACGCTGTTTGTTCAGTAAAATGTAGAGTATGCGAGGCGCGAGGTTCCCCTTAAACAAGCTTCCCTAACGCCTACCCTTATTTCAAAACCATGGGACTTCCACGTCAGAAGATGCATAACCTATGCTTGTAAGACACGACTTAATGGGCAAGCTGTTCCAACTTGGAGATTTGATAGAGTTCATATCATTGTAACCCCAACGTGATGATAAAGGGACGTAATATCAATCACTGGATTGTCAGGTTCAGATTAGATAATTCATAGTTGGCCTTCACGTAGCTGTAATTTTATGTTTAACACTTAATTAAAACATAAATAAATATTTCATTTAACTCTGAGGACATCTTTGTATCTCCATAATTTGCTTAAAATTGTTTATTACTTGGCACAAAATACCAGCTTAAAATGTTTAATTTCACATCCTATAAAATTATTATTTAACGATACCAAATGAAAATAATATGTTATTATGCATTTACATTTCAATTCAATATTTGTAAATTAGTGACATTTTCTGTTTAAATTTCTTGAGCTTATTTAACAAAATAGATAAACGTCTTTAAAAATCTAAAGATGTTTGTGCAAGCCTTTACAGATTAGTGTATTGTTATATTTTCCGGATTTCTTGACAAAAAAACGTATGCAAAAAGAAACAGCACAACGTTGCCAGGTATGAGTTGAGGCAGTTTATTAAAACATCTCGTATGCCTGGAGATGACTCATTTTAAATTAAATAATTTCAGTTTTGCTATATGTTGAGAGATAGGGCATTCCATGATGCCGGAACATGAACTGGTCCTGCATCCTGCATCCTGGCCCAATACGATGAGTGAGGAAAAATGAAAGCATCATTTGTCAACACAGCATAGACCTCTAACAAAAACAAACTGAGAGAAAACATAAACTGTTCCGTGTATGTGTTTTTATTAAATAAAAACTGAAATAATTTTTATGATAATTTGTCGTCTACAGCTTATAAAACTATTTTGGTTTCAATATATTTTTTCAGTTAAGTCTTGAAATGCAACTGCATGAAACAAAATTTATTTTTTTACAAAGCTAAGATATGCATCAACAGTTGTGTTTTATGAAATTTCATATTAATTTTAAAAGTTTTAAATCAAATTAAATTAAGAACAAAAAATCATGCAGAATTATTCCTTGAGCGATGGCCTAGCGCAGACCAGTTTATTTTGTAATATGATTGTTTTAAACATATTTTATTGTCCAAGAGACAAAGGGATTGGGCTCAAGTGCACCACCATGGTCGCTTTCTCCCTAAATAAGTCAAACATAATATTACATAATGGAGATAAACAATCTACAGTTGAAGATTGGCACTATGCAAACATATTTATATATAATGTTGAATACAGTATATATACAATGTGCTGGAACGTGAGAAAGGTGTGGATCCCATACATGTGCCAATATTACACAGTTTACTATCCACACATAGACTGAACCATGATTAACAGGTTGGAAACTATAATGTGCTACTAGCTGCTGCGTCTCTGTGTAGTTTCTATATACTTGTGTACAGACAATAATATATGTATATTCAACAAACGTTTAGTGTGTAGTGGTTTTGTTTGTTTTCCAAATTTATCAATATCATAGACTTCCAAAAGTCACCAAATAAGGTGCATTCAACAAGGAAATGGAATAGTATGATAGCTTTGTGAATTTTCAGTTGAAAATAAAACAAAAAAACACATGATAATATCAGCTAACATGTATATATATATATATGTTTTGTTGTTTTTTTTCTCTCGTTTCCTCATCAGTATAATGAATTATATATCACTTCATCTTTGTTCCACATCCTAATCACGAAAATATTATATGTATCTCATTGTCTCACCATGAAGAGACTTGCATGTTCACTTATACTCGAGGCCGGGTCCGGTGTGACTGCTATCTGTATCTTACGGACCTACATGACTTTATATGGGCTGTGGGGTAGCCTCCTGGTTAAAGTGTTCGCTCGTCACACCGAAGACCCGGGTTCGATCCCCCCACATGGGTACACCGTGTGAAGCCCATTTCTGGTGTCCCCCGCCGTGATATTGATGTAATATAGTTAAAAGCGGCGTAAAAGTAAACTCACTCACATAACTTTGTTTCGGTTACTATAAGCAAATCTATAGTGCGGTTGTACTGTTGCCTAGCTTGTATTTGCTCGTTGTGGATTGTCACAGATAATCTATACATGGCCTGTATGTTAGTTACTTTCAGATGAATACTTTGAGACTGTATTGAATCAACAGTTTTATAGTTATATGTATTTTCTACTCCGACACAAAAGGGGATCGGTTGGTCAAGATGAAAGTTACAAATACGCCCTTGTTGTGTGTCAACCTCCAAATACACACAGCAAGGGCGTGAAACCACTCATAATATGTCATTGTGCCCTGCCATCCTTGTCGTCGGTGTGCGCGTTAATTACACCATCGATCACTGGTTTGACTGTTTTTTCATTGCTGGGGTGGGCCCCGGTACCTCATGCCTGCCAAATATGTGGCTACCAGGTGGTCAGCTGATTGACCATCCGAACAATATTACCCCGACAGAGTTCAACATGTTACTTGCATTAACCCGTGAAGATCCGGGTTAGAATTGATTTTCAAGAACCCATGCTTGTCTCCCCGTGAAGGTTCGGGTTAGAACTGATCTTCAGTAACCCATGTTTGTCGTAATAGGCAACAAACGGGATCGGGTGTTCGAATCYCCACATGGGTAAAATGTGTGAAGCCCATTTCTGGTGTCCCCGCCGTGATGTTGCTGGAATATTGCTAAAAGCGGCGTAAAACCAAACTGAAAGAGCATAAAAACCTTAACAACGTATGGTATGGATTTACAACTTCTTTAATATTTGCAACACGACGTTTTTTAGCTACTTCCCCCTTCATCGGGTGAATGACAGTTATGATTTACAAGCAAGATATATAGTACGCACAGGAGGCAAGTGAGATGGAATTAAATTTAGAGATGTACAGACCAAGGAGATTAAATGTTTTGTTTTGATTGAAATGTACAGAGTTCAAAGGAATTAAGTGGTATGTTTATGCACTAGATTGGTATAGAAATATTATATATTGATATGTTCATTTAGTGTTTACACCATACGTTGTTATATTACCTCCCAAATTCTAAATGTCCATCAAGCATCTGATCACCATAACAATCCTATCAACCGATAGGAAAACAAATGTTGTGGAACCATGAAAACATAACAAAGAAGGCCGAACGCCAAGTAACGTCTTCACTGGGCCTGTTTTTTATTGTCCTTTGTGTTTCTTAAAACTATTCTCCCCAGCTTTGTTGATTGTTTTATTGCTTAAGGTCCCTCTCAGCAATATTCCAGCTATATGGCGACGGTCTGTAAATAACCAAGTCTGGACCAGACGATCCAGTGATCAACAGCATGAGCATCGATCTACGCAATTAAAACAAACAAACAAACAAATCCTAACGCAGATGCCGCAGGATCAGTTTGTTTCATTCGAGTGTCGCAGTGTACAATGACAACGTCATTACGTCTTCATAGATTGGGCCCATTTCTCATGTCCCCCGCCGTGATATTGCTGGAATATTGCTAAAAGCGGCGTAAAACTAAACTCACTCACTCACTCACTCATAGAATGGATCATGTTTCCTCATGAGGTATTATTTGTTACATAACTGACTTTAACGTTAGTAGGTATTCATGACCAAATCCTGTGCATGGCTTTTGCGTTCTTTCAAGCAGCAGGTCAACATGTGACATTGTCCCCGTTTGGGTCCGTGTGCATGAATCGACTGTTTGTGTTTGTAAATACAGGTTCCTCAAAATACAGGAAAACCTGTTCGAAGCTTTTTCTTTAACGTAAAGCCGGTTGTGATGTTCGTCACAACGACGGACAGCTTTCTTCTCATAATCGGTTCTTTTGAAGATCTCGATAGCTTTGGTCAGTTTCCTGAAATGTATAATATTGAATCGTAGACGTTGAAAAGAGCACGTGTGTTTCCTGTTTGCATACATATTCCCTGGCAAGTAAAATGGAAATTAACGGAACCAGATTAGAAGACTCTGGATGAATTTCCCACTCCGCGATCATGGTTATGACTATGATGAATTTGTGCACTCGCGTATGGTCCCATGTGGTTGCGTTAATTTCACCCGGTGCCATAAAAGAGAAGATAATATAATCCCTGGATTATCTGTCTTTTGAAAGACACCCTCGGCATCCTACAACACGAAGGCCCTGGCCTGTCAATCTGATGGGACAGCCTTTGCTTCAGGTGGTGGTGGTGAAGCCAAATGCTTCCATTGTTATTAATTTTGTTTGGATTAAGTGGTGAACTTGGGTTCCTCCACAGTCACTAAGCGTTGCAAGAACCTTTACTGGCCAGCTTCAAACAGAGCTAGATTATAGTGAGACGTGTGCCTCTTTCGTTTGTGATCAGATTATCAATTCTAAATCCTGATACTTCCCTAATTGCCAGAGATGTTGTGATAATGTAATGTACTCCTGTTATGAGCCCTCTGAACTAGCAAAATCATCCTCCGTCAACCGCTGTTTGTCATTATGTCGTTCTTTCTCTGGATTATTTCTTGTGCTGTTAACCGGACAGGAATTTAAGGTTAAAGGTTGTGTTCATGGCTCTGTCTGCCATGCTTAACCTTCACTAGTCATATATTTACGGTGGCACAGGAAGGAGCATCATTCCTTAGTGTTAAACCGTTATCTTTGGCGCTTGAAGTTAAGCCTTTTTGAAGTTAAGTCTTCAGGTGCAAGACTGGTGGTCAGCTCAACGTGACATGTGAGTGACATCATAACTTATCAAAAACGGCTTAATTCAGGGCGATCTTTTTAGTCCTTTGCTTTTCTGTTGGTCGCGAGTTGCTTTTTTAACAAAGAGGAATGCTATCATCCATGACCTACTCAGCACAGATCCTCTACACCTACTTCACATCAATGACCTTGAACGTATTGACAGGGGAGAATCTACATTGGGAAAACGGATTCTCTAAGTCGTGTTTATTTCCAATGATATTGGCATGCCCTATCTCGTAAAATACAATTTCTTCGTCAGCTGAAATGTGGCAAGACAGAAGAGGAAGACACAGAGGAATTTACTGGGCTTATAGTTCCTCCAAGTACAAGGGTGTTCGATTCTCAGTTGTTCTTGGTGTTCTTAGATTTGGTATCTTCAAATCTCTTGGCTGGCATTTGGCTAGTGCAGTCAGGAACACAGCCATCCTGAAACTCTGGGTAATGAAGAAGGCCGCAGTGTTGAGGAGTCTACACAGATTCTTGGTCGGTTTGTCTAGGCAGCACTTCCTAGGAGTAGGAGACGTCCCATTCGCTGTGTGTTATGCGTTGTAACGGGGGCGAGAGCCTTGCTGCATTAATTTTCATTATGTAAATAATAATGATAGTCAAAGATCTGTGGTCAAGGCCTTTCAAATGATGTCCATGTGATCCACGCGTGTCTATGTCTTTGTTTTTAATGAACATGTCTGTGTAAAAACTATTTGTCAGCCATAAATGTATAGCCTTAACATATAGTTAAGTAGGTTAAGTAGGTGAATGAGATAACAAGAGTCACGAGAGCAATATTCATTTTACGGATTCACGGAGTGATACTGAGGTCAGTTACAAACCAGAGACCTCGAATGTTAAGAATAATCTGATGTTGTGGTTGCTGTTATTGTATAGTGTACATACTTTGTGTGTTTGGTTAACAAGTAAACTTAAGGTATGTCGTCGGTCGTGTTGGTGTGCTGAATCGACATGGTTTTGAAAGCCCGAATGATCGTTTCTTCTTTGTTTCTTATTATCCCCCAGGAAAACCTGTTTTATGTCGGTTTTCGAAGTGTATTCATGTTAATAAGATTGATTATACTAATTTCATTGTAATATTGGAATGTTGTGGCCTAATACCAAATCAAATGTGTATGTGAATGTACAAATGTAGTGAAGTGGTTAAAACGTCCTCCCGGAGAGCGGAAGGTCGCGGGTTCGATCCCCGACCGCGTCATACCAAAAGACGT
>VKKT01000919.1:62754-73834 GCA_008038995.1 Haliotis laevigata
TATGTATGTATGTATGTGTGTGTGTGTGTGTATGTATGTATGTATGTATGTATGTATGTATGCATGCATGCATGCATATATGTGTGTGCATGTATGTGTGCCCATATGGGGAATCGAACCTGGGTCTTCGGCGTGACGAGCGAACGCTTTAACCAATAGGCTACCTCACCGACCCCTTTTTATTCTAAATGATTACATTATAAATGAGTTATATGAATGTTAACCTGTTCGAAACCCGGTTCCTCCATTTGTATTATCAATAGCATAAATCACACAAGCCCGGGCTTACATGATCATCCATCGGGAAGAGAAATCCCCATATGTTCATAGGTCCTTGGTTTTTGTCAGTTATGTATCGAACACGTTTACACATTTATCTGATAATGGAAAAAAATGCGCAAGTCCGTGCATGCTCATATGTAATGTAAATTTTCACAACTGAATTAATCCCTGTCATAGCACAGGACGTGTCTCGGTCGTGATCGACTATGAATCAGCAAGATTTATGAACACACATGGAGGTGTGCAGTAACCCTGCAGGCGACCTATATCCAGGATTTGCAACATTTTGAAGCGAATGCAGCAGTTGTACTCAGATGCAGAATGATGTGCATTACGAATGATTTCTACTTGCTTAATAGCCCTCCCTTCATGTGGGATACACAAATGCTAAAAACATAAAAATAGATGACCTTGACCCTTTTCACATTGCCTGTGGACAGTAAATGTATGTTAAAGTAAACACTTACAATCACATTGTTGCAATCGGGCCCTGGAACTTTCAACACATAAACATAATTAGTGTAACGAAATCAGATTTAAATATGATGTTGAGCATTGTGGTATTAAATACGGTATTGTTCCAAACATTGTAACCAATAAGGTATAAACAGTAAACGATATTTAAATATTGAAATGTTGAAAGTGGCCATGTTGATGTATGTGCCAGGGTTGAATATGTGGGCTAGGGGTTTGAACAGTATTTCAGTTAATTCAGTTGATCTGGTGCAGGTTTAAGACATATACCTCTTTCGTGAAACTGGAGCATGGTGCTGGCAAACCTTAAAACATAGCCAGGAGCTTCGAACCCACGATCTAAGGAACTCAGCTCAGATAACTCTATACATACCCCTTGAGTACTTTAAAAGGATATTAAATATAATATGACCATCCTAGATCAACCATTCTCGAGTTGACAGCAGGTGTACTACATGGCAATCGTGGATGCTGTCTTTTGCAATCAAGGTATATCGCGTTGATTCATTTTGTGACGTTTCAAAACATTGTGAAGGTCAATGATTTCTCCATAATGTCGTGCTTATCCGTGAAGGTGGCCGCTTATCCTCAAATTATCTAGTACCTTAATATGCTGGTCGTGATGGGTGACTTAATGGATTGCATTTGTTTCTGAGATGTCATCGTTGCTGATTGGAGATTTAATGGATTGCATTTGTTTCTGAGATGCTCATGATATCAGTCACTGGTTTGTCTTGTCCTAGCTCGAGGCTCCATCATTCACCTATCGCTTTCATTCATATAGCTTGGATATTGGTAACGTTAATATTATCGAATGTGATCCACGACCCAGTACAAAGGTCTGATTTCATTAGAAGAAACATATCCCTGAAGTTTGTTGTTACATATGTTTAAACAGTAATAGACAGTTATTGTTAGGGACACTACTTATTGATGACAAACGCTATAGTATAGGAAATAGTCATTGTCTGCTAGAATACTAATGTCCCCTTGGCATGCCATGATCTGCATGATCTGTGCGATTTGTCATAATGATCCCTCCCTCCCTCCTCTCTCTCTCTCTCTCTCTCTCTCTCTCTCTCTTTCTCTCTCTTTGTCTCCCAGATTTCACGAAAGTCCTAAACGTTAAAACGTATCATTTCATTTTGAATACTCTCAAAGCGGCGTAAAACTTCACTCACGTAGTACCCTTTGCGTTTCAGTATACCTACCATTTGTAAAGGAAGTTCGACCAGGTCTCAACACACCGGACTTCGAACGCTGGCCAGATGAAGCAGCTAAGTATGACCCTAACATGGCCTTGGGCATCTTCCACGGCCTGGAGTTCAATCTCTCCTGTCTGTCTATAGTGGGTAAGTAACTTTGAAAGGCATTAAGAAGTTGAAGCAGTAATGAAGTGTAACAATATATGGATGAACGTCTTTTTTTCGAGTGAGAGCGACGTTTTAGTGAGGGTTCTAACACCATTATCAAGCAACAGACTAAAGATTGAGAGGCATAAATATACACGTGTGGGGATGTGTTTGTTCCGTACAATAGGTAGTACCTTAGTACCTTAGTGCCTTACGACGGCATGAATAATATAATTCTCCGGTGCATTGCTTATCCTTTGAAGATCCGGGCTAGAATTGATCTTCATGTTTGTCGTAAGAGGCGACTAAAGGGATCGGATGGTCAGGCTTGGCACATGTCATCGTATCCCATTGCGTAGATCGATGCTCATGCTGTTGATCACTGGATTGTCTGGTCCAGACTCGATTTTTTACAGACCGCAGCCATATAGCTGGAATATTGCTGGGTGCGGTGTAAAACTAAACTAAACTCACTCACCTGGACGCATCTAAAATTATATTAATAACTCAAAGCTCAAATGTACAGATCTTTGAGTTCGTTGAAACCTTCCTTGAACACCTACATGAACCTACCTACCCTGTATTTTTACAAGGGATCAGACGTTCTGTTAAAATCATTAGAAATGTAAATATTTTACAACTATTTGATCCAATTCTACCAAATACCCATCCATATCTTTGGTACAAAAAAGTGTCGGAGACATATTCAGAACGATAAGGACAAATTTGTGGAATCTGTTCAGCGGGTGCAAGCCAGCTTAACAATAACACCACATGATTGTATTGGGTTGTTCCGTTACAATTCGACACGATATATGGGGGTAGGGGGTAAATATTGAGATGGCATTCACGTCAGGTGAATATATAGGAACTGACCGACTGTTGTTTGGCATTCAATTTCATAATCTTAGTAAGAACTTCGAATTTCTATTTTAATTAGTACTAACATCTCACACTTTCAATGTACCCCGCTATGTTTTAGTATGTAGTCATGTATATATAGACAAGTATTGGAAACTTCACATACGTCTCACACTTCCCATGTGTCAATGTAAGGTGTTCGTATCTAGTAGTGTATTCATAGACTGTCCAGTACTAAATTCACACAAGTCTCACACTTCCCATGTGTCAATATAAGGTCTAGTATCTAGTAGTGTATTCATAGACTGTCCAGTACTAAATTCACACGAGTCTCACACTTCCCATGTGTCAATGTATGGTGTAGTATCTAGTAGTGTATTCATAGACTGTCCAGTACTAAATTCACACAAGTCTCACACTTCCCATGTGTCAATGTAAGGTGTTCGTATCTAGTAGTGTATTCATAGACTGTCCAGTACTAAATTCACAAAAGTCTCACACTTCCGTATGCTACTGGAACGTCTTCGTATCCAGGCGTGTACTTAAAGAACATTTTGCACTAAATTCACACATTCTCACACTGTTCATATGTTCATGCGAGGACTTCGTATTTAGCCGTGTATTCATATATGATTTACTACTAAATTCACACAGATCTCTCACTTTCCACATGGCCCTGGAATGCCGTGTAGATCTAGAAACCTCCACCTTTGTCCTGAAAGTATAGATACAAATTCTTTCCACACCATATTTAAGGAATATAGGTTTATTATTGTCGTAAATAACCTGTCTTCAGATAAGCCTAAATGGATCCGGTAGTCAAGATTGAACTTTCCCTAAATATGAAGGCGAAAGGTTATTGTTGTGAAACACAATTTGTTTTTTAGGAATCAGAAACTTAATTCATTGTTCTGAGACAATGCATTTTATTTAAGAAAACCTTATGCATGCCTCTGTATGATTTAAGCCGTGGACCCCAGCGACTACCCTGCTTTAAAGGAAGGAATTACACAACTCATCAGGGAAGCCATGGTTTCGTCATACCAAATACAGAAGGAAAGGTAACTCACTCATACATGTGTATCTGAGTGAGTGAGTGGGTGGTTTGAGTTAACGAGAGTATATGCACTTCTGTGATCGAGAGTTTGAGTGCTTTTCTGAGTTTCTATACACGTGTTCATGGCGCAATCACGTGTGTGTATGCGTGTGTGCGTGTGTGCGTGTGTTCCTAATTATGTCAGCACTCTCGTGTCAGTGCATGTTGCATGTGTGTGTTTGTGTTTGAGTGTGTGTGTGTGTGCGTGCGTGTGTTCATAACGTTGCATGGGTTGATATGTGTCTACACTTGTATGTTTATGTGTCAGAATGTTACTTTGTACTGTTTCCAGTTGTAATGATGGTCTGAGTAAAAAACACGTAAAAGTGAAAAACAAAACAAACCCGGTTCACTCTTGAGACTTTTCCCATTATGACTTAAAGATATAGGAGTAAACGAGCTTAATTATAGAAAAATGGGCTATTCGTATCATAATCTGTGTCCGTAGTCTGCCTATAAACCATATCTAACAAAGATAGTTTCTCACAGAGATTAACATACAGAAAAACCTGTGAGCTGTTTTGTCTGATGGTAAGCGGAATGGTGGAGTATTCGATCACTCCGGATAGCGCAGATGTTTTCTCATACTTTCCGTCACTGGTTTATTCGGTCCTGAGATGATGATGATGATGATGATGGTGGTGGTGGTGGTGGTGGGTGTGGTGATGAGTGAGTGGGTGAGTAAGTGCGTTGGGTTTTTGCCTCAGCAATATTATGCCGGGGGGACACCAGAAATGGGCTTCACACTTTGTACCCTTGTGGGGAATAGAACCCGGGTCTTCGGCGTGAGGAGCGAACGCTTTAACCACTAGGCTACCCCACCGCCCTGGTGGTGATGATGGTAATGAGGATGATGATGATGAAGGTGGTGGTAATGATAGTGATGATGACGTCTTATTATCAATATTATTGTCTACATATTGTGTTTAGATGGCTGTGGAAAGAGTTTTACAAGATTCAGAAAAACGAAGCCAGCGCGTATGGGACGGACCGGCTTTCGAAACAGTTCTTGTAAGTAAACGATGATTAAACAGTAAATTAACACCATAATCACCGAGCGTAATTTCCAGCCAGAGTTGAAGCTACCAGTCAAACGAAATTGAAACTGAAATATTAAACATAACATGAAGCTATTGAAATATAGTATAAACATAAAAATGTGAATAGATTGATAGAAAAAGTGTGTTAATTGACAAATGATATCAGTTTTGCTAAATTTTCATTTTCATATTAAAGCTACTGACTAAAAACTGTGGAACTTATGATAAATATGTTCGATTTCCTATTTTAGTATTTCCAGAGATTTTGTCGAGCATATCTGTAACGGTATTTGTTATTTCCAGCATCAAAAGTCTAAGCGAACTAAAGTCGTGGCTGTCTAAGATGAACTATAAGCTGAAACAAAAGGAAGCCAAACGTCTGCTCAAGGTACTATGGGTCGAAAACTCTCATGTTTAGTTATTCCTGTGGATGAAGTTCTTTGATCACATTGTACATTTTACACATTTGCACCGAACGATCCGCCACGAGATATGATCAAACCTGATCTAACTCAAATATGAGTATAGTATTTTGTTTGAGTTTAGTTTTACGCCGCTTTTAGCAATATTCCAGCAACATCACGGCGGGGGAAACCAGAAATGGGCTTCACACATTGTACCCTTGCAGGGAATAGAACCCTGGTCTTCGGCGTGACGAAAGAACGCTTTAACCAATGGGCTACCCCACCGTCCCTCTAACGCCACAAAGTCAGCGTTACAGACACTGCTGTCCAAAATGTAATACATTCACTGACGATAGCACAGCATGATTAGATTGGGTGGGTCCATTAGCAATGCAAGGGTGCAGTAAACAGGAACTCAGATCCAATCAGTTCCAGTTTTGGTTCTTGCACCTTCAAACCCATACCCGTGGGCCTCAACAAAATGGCCAAAGTCCAGGAAGTACACACACACACACGCGCGCGCGCGCGCGAGCGCACGTACGCACACACTCTAGTCGTGCGCCGTTATATAAATGAAATACCTTTAAATGCGGCGTAAAACATAATTCACTCACTCAATCGCTCATTTATTCCCTCCCACACCTGTGAAGATTCAAGTCTTCAGCAACTTATGCTTGTCCTAAGTGGCGACTTAGGGTTCGCGTTGTCAGGCTTGCTGTCATATGATGACGTATGACGTCGCATCCCATTTGTGTAGACCGATGCTTCTGTTGATCACAGCATTGTCTGGTCAAGACTCGATTATTTGCAGACCACCGTCATATAGCTGGAGCATTACTGAGCTTTAAACACATAAACAAACAAACATCTTTGGTTTCACACATGTCCAATGGATGCTCTCTGAACAATGTCCTCTCCTTTAGATGGCTGGGCCTTCAGTGTTGTAACATATACTGTCCTGAAGCAATCATACAAATGTATCTATTTTACATCAACCCCAGAAGCGGCTTTTTTCTATTTACTTATCGTCACACTCAGGAATATTGACAATAATCGATATTGTATTAACCACGCAACGCTGCGTTACTTCAAAGTTCCTAAACCTAACCACCAAATCTGTTAAAAGTCTTCTCAACGCATATGTTGCTTGGCACCAGTTCTAACGTGCAGTCCCTATGTCGTTAGCACAACCCGTTTGGCTTTAATTATAAAGATTTTACTCCTTACTCTGTCATTTTCCCGCTGGCTGTGCGATCTACAGTTGCCTCCCTTATAATGTTCATCAAAGCACTCTCGTCATTAAACTCGTGTTGACACCTTAAACTAGATTAGTTAGTAGTCAACTTAAATATGAACAAATCATACTCTGCTAATTGTATCCTCACAATCCCAAAAACGAAAAACTTCAGTTTTAGGAATCCATTGTGCAAGTTACAATGACCGGCTAGACCAACATGCATTTTGTTTATATGGTTGTTTAACGCCACTTTCAACAATGTTACGGCTATATAAACTTAAGGTATACTGTAAATAATGATCAGGGTCAGAAAATCCAGTGATTGACATCGGTGTACGCAATAGGGGTGTGAAGTCAGTTATTATACGTATCACATCTGGTATTCGCCTCTTACAACAAGCACGGAATGCTAAGATCAGATGACTTGAACGTTTAAACAGTCTTCTCAGTACCGAATCCTTCCTGCTGAATTGTTCTTTTAATTTGATGAAATCTCATTCAGTCTCTTCTTGCTTTTTGTTGGCAGCAACTCAAGCTCAAGGAAAAAATGGTTTTCCAAGAATTTTACATGGTATTTGAAGAACTCATTCACTCGGGTGATGTAAGTTGATTGTTATTGTTGCACAGTGTGCGATGTAATAATAATTCAAAGTAATGTATTTGTTATTATTGCACATGATTCATTAATGTTGCACAGAAAGTTAATTTTTGTCAGCACACAGTAAGGTATTTGTTGTTATTGACCAGTAAGGTATATGTTGTTATTGAACACTGAGGTATTTGTTGGTATTGAACAGTAAGATATTTGGTATTATTGAATAGTAAGATATTGGGTATTATTGAACAGTAAGGTATATGTTATTATTGAACACTAAGGTATTTGTTAGTATTGAACAGTAAGATATTTGGTATTATTGAATAGTAAGATATTGGGCATTATTGAACAGTAAGATATTTGTTATTATTGAACAGAAAGGTATTTGTTGGTATTAAACAGTAAGGTTTCTGTTAGTATTGAACAGTAAGGCTTTTGTTGTTATTGAACAGTAAGGTTTCTGTTATTATTGAATAGTAAGATATTTGGTACTATTGAACAGTAAGATATTTGCTATTATTGAACAGTAAAGTATTGTTGTTATTGAACAGTAAGGTATTTGTTATTATTGAACAGTAAGATATTTGGTACTATTGAACAGTAAGATATTTCCTATTATTGAACAGTAAAGTATGTTGTTATTGAACAGTAAGGTATTTGTTATTATTTAACAGTAACAAATTGTTATTATCGAACAGAAGATGTTTGTTATTATCCAACAGTAAGATGTGTGTCATTATTGAACAGAAATTAAGGTATTTTTTTGTTATTGAACAGTGAGGTATTTGCCGTTATTGAACAGTGAGGTATTTGTTATTACTGAACAGTAAGGTATTTGTTATTAATTAACAGTAAGGTATGAATTATTATTGAACACTAAGGTATTTGTTACTATTGAACAGTAAGATATTTGTTATTATTGAACAGTAAGATATTTGGTAGTTTTGAACATTAAGGTATTTGTTGTTATTGAACATTAAGGAATTTGTTGTTATTGGACATTAAGGAATTTGTTGTTATTGAATAGTAAGGTATTTGTTATAACTGAACAGTAATATGTTTGTTATTATTGAACAGTAAGATATTTGGTATTATTGAACGGTGAGATATTTGGTATTATTGAACATTTAGGTATTAGTTGTTATTGAACAGTAAAGTATTTGTTATTATCGAACAGAATATATTTGTTATTATTGAACAGTAAGATATGTGTCATTATTTGAACACAAGTTAAGGTATCTGTTGTTATTGAACAGTGAGGTATTTGTTGTTATTGAACAGTGAGGTATTGTTATTATTGAACAGACGATAGTTGTTATTATTGAACAGTAAGATATGTTCATTATTGAACAGACATTAAGGTATTTGTTGTTATTGAAGAGAAGATATTTGGTACTATTAAAAAGTTAGATATTTGTTATTATTGAACAGAAGATATTTGTTATTATTAAACATTAAGATAAGTGTTATTATTGAACAGAAATTAAGGCATTTGTTGTTTTTGAACAGTGAGGTATTTGTTGTTATTAAACAGTTTGGTATTCGGTATATTGAACAGTAAAGTTTTTGTTATTGTTGAACAGGTAGGTATTTATTGTTATTGAACAGTAAGATATTTGGTATTATTGAACATTCATGTATTTGATGTTATTGAAAAGTAAGATATTTGGTATTATTGAACATTCATGTATTTGATGTTATTGAACAGTAAGATATTTGGTATTATTGAACATTCATTTATTTGATGTTATTGAACAGTAAGATATTTGGTATTATTGAACATTCATGTATTTGATGTTATTGAACTGTAAGGTATTTGTAATTATTGAACAGTAAAGGTATTTGTTATAATATTACTGTAAGCGATTTCTAATTGTTGCACAGTAAAGTATGTGTTATTACTACACACTATTTTGCGCTGTAACATTTTTATTTTGTATTTTAAAGTTCGTATTTATTGTTACAATATATTTTATCATAACTTGATTGTAAGCCATTTATTATTATCACATTTAATCATATCTGTTTAGTCGTATTTTGTTCTAAAATATTTGACGGATATTGCTATATAAAAGAATTAAGTGGTACAAGTGCACAATAATAAGTTAAACGATAATTTCATTACTGCGAGTAATTAGATATGCGTTGATAATTTGTAATTATTTTACTGTAGGGTATTGATTGCAATATCTTTATATGCTAAACACAGAATTCCAATAACCTACCTCTCGGTTGATTTTATGTTGTTTATTTTTCAAACTGCGGCAGGAATGAGTGATGGTTAAAAAGAAAAGGTCAAATTTATCAACAGTTCTTTCAATGTTAATTTTAATATAAAGAAACAACTGTATATTTTCTTGCAAACACTTTGATTTAAATTGTCCTTCTTGTTTTTCAGATAATCACCAACAATTTCAATCAGTATTTATGTGGAAGGGTCGGCGAAAGGTAACTAGAATAGCAATCAAGATGAGACAAGATGAATTCCTATATTGCAAAATAGTTCTATATTTTGTACAGTGATCCAAACTTCGTTAGGTCAGACCCAATCATTCCACACCACGTTCACCAAAGTCAAGTTAGAAAACGACACACAATTAACAGAACCTAAAAACGACCTTTTTAACTTATTGCCAAAAATGTTTTTAATAAAACTGTTGAACTATTTATTTTTCCAGGCGAATGGATCCAGACAATTTCGTCGCATTTCTTGAGGAAGATCAAAAGGTATGATTTCTAAGAAAGTGCAATCACAAAGATAACATGTGTTTTGCTTCTATGTGCAGACGAAACAAATTTAAGATGACCTAAACTTTATTCTTGTCCGTGATAATTCGTAAAAGACTGAAACAAACAAAAGGTTCCAGTCAGAACACAATCTAGAAACATTTTCTTAAAATATACTCATGCCAATAATGGTTGTCACCCCCTTCAATTTTTTCAGTTGGAGCGGGGGTGTGGGGTGGGGGTACGAGGTGACAGTATGGCATGAGTATACAAGCTGAAAGCATACTTCACAATGTAACGACTGCGTAGCTCGGTGAAGCGCTAGCGTGGCTGTTATCTTGAGATTTTACGTCCCCTTCAAATTGACAAATTGGACATGAAGGCTATGTGTACATTCATGTGTAACACTAATTAACACTTGGTGAAAATATCACTGTTTACGCTGCACAGGAATATGCTAACATTAGAAATAAATATAAAATACCTTTTATAATACTAACTTACTCTGAGCTCAAACATACTGTACTGCGCTGGATGGAAAACTGATACGGGTGCACATTTGGCACATAAACAAACCTTATGGAAACTGACATGTAAAAACCGTTATAGAAACACCATCTAGGTAATGTTATAAATCATTTACAACACATACATACACTTTGGTGGCCTATTTTCACTGTTAGTGGGATGGAATCCCGCTCCTGTTGTAAGTTTGCCATTTCGGCCTGTTTCCGTGTGCGTTTAACTAAGGGAGGTAACTTAATTGCGAAATTAAAATAACGGAACGAAACGCCACACACTGTTTAGTTATAATAGCTTAAGATGACAACGACTTACACACAACTATCGTAGTTAATTAATATCTATATGAATTGAATACGTGAGTGACTGTTGTATTAGTCAGTTACTATCATTCATTGCGATATGTAAAACAGTGTTGATTAAATAAACGGGGCGGTGGGGTAGCCTAGTGGTTAAAGCGTTGGCTCGCCATGCCGAAGACCCGGGTTCG
>VKKT01000919.1:73896-90921 GCA_008038995.1 Haliotis laevigata
CGTGATGTTGCTGGAATATTGCTAAAAGCGGCGTAAAACCAAACTCAGTCAGTCAGTGATTAAATAAACAAAACCTGGTGATTGAAAGTATGAGCAACGATCTACGACATCGGACACCGGGTCACGGTGACCGGCTCTCAGCCACATCACCCTGTTGGCCTTCAGTGTTCTTATATTGACCTTTTAGAAACGGATAGGGAACTAGGGCTAATTTCTATACCAGAGTTTCAGTTTGATCAACCAATATTCTGTCACATAAACTGATGACCATGTTGTTTCCTTGCAGGAAACGTTTTCAGTGGAATCGTCCAAACTGATGATCAAACATTTTGTTGATGATCAAATGAGGGGTACGCTTGGAACGATGCACTTCACAGAGAAAGAGGTTTGTGAACAAGTTGACTCGTTTATATTTATGAAAGACTTGCCAAGGAATTGCAAATGTGATACAAAACTAACAACAGTAACAAGGGTTCTCAATTTGGGCTGAATGTCCTCCATGTAAAATCAGCATCAATTTAGTGTGTGTTTGTGTGTTTTTGATTGGAGAGTAGCATCGGTTATTGCGTTGAGAATCATGGCGCTGGTATACTGAGATACCTCATCGCAGTTTAGCATGGATACCCCACTTAGCACGGTCTGTAAAAAATTCGAGTCTGGACCGAACAATCCATAGACTCACACACAAAACATCGATCTGGAAAAAGATGGCATGTGTCAACCAAGTCAGCGGGCCTGAACACCAGATCATGTTAGTCGCCTTTACGATAAGCATGGGTTGCTGAAGATCAATTCTAACCCGGATCTTCACGGGTGGTCAATGCAGGGCGACCAGCTTAGTCAACAGTCCCAGTCAGTGCCATTCGTATTGCTCTTCAACGAGTAATAAATGTTAGCTAAATGTCACCCGATTCCGTTAGTCGCCTGCCTGAAGATCAAATCTAATTGGATCTTCACGGGACTTGATGTTTTGTAAAATTAGTACGACGCATACCCTCATGTTATAATATGTACGTGGTGGTGTGTTGTCCTGTGCATAGAGCTCAGGTCACAAATTACTTGAAGTTAACCAAGGTTGGGCGTGGAGAATCCTTGGATCGGTGACCACGTTTGGCAGCTTGACTCATGAGATTCCAGGACTTCAGTCCTGTCTCACAACGAAGCACATGTGATACATGTGGTCACACCTTAGGCAACTGAGTTTGTTCAAAATTACCTCTGTGCACCCAGCGGAAAATGGGTACCCGGTGGGATAAGTCATGTAACTATAACCTTCCAGCGCCTAACAGGCAGCTTGGGTTATCCGGAGTAATAAAATGTTAGCGTATGACCATGCACAAATGTGTGGAAACATTGGGCATTATTGTTATTATGTATATCCTCTCCCTCCTGCAGTTCTATGACTACCTCCTGTCCCCTGACAACAGCGTGTGGAACCCGGAACAGGATCAAGTCACCATGGACATGTCCCAGCCTCTCTGTGACTACTGGATAGCCTCTTCTCACAACACGTCAGTGACGCCATTTTGAATTTTAACGTTATTTTCTTCTGAACCTGTTTATATTGGAGGGCGAACGTTTTGAGTGGTTAAAGTTTTGTCGGGTAGCCTAGTGGATAAAGCATTCGCTCGTCGTGCCGAAGACTGTTCGAATCATCTCATAGGTACAATATGTGTCGCCTATTTTGTAGTGTCCCCAGTCGTGATATTGCAGGAATAGTGCTGAAACCTTCGTTTAACCATACAATACAAAAAGGACGTCATTTTAACGCTTATAATAAATTTTTTGTCGGCGTCCTCAGTGTTTAATAAACAGCAGCGTCCTTAAATTCAGTGCTTGCTTAGCTACTCGAGGATACAAGCACGTATTTCAAGACTCCATTAATCGACCAAGGGAGATAACTCACATCTTTCACCACTCTAAAACGTGTTAGAGATTGCAGGGAGTGAGTGTGAATGAATTTAGTTTTACGCCCCCTTTAATAATAGTCCAACAATTTCACCACGGGAGACACCAGAAATGGGCTTCACTCTTTGTACCCATGTGTGAAATCGAACCCGGGTCTTCAGCGTGACGAACGAACGCTGTAACCATTAGACTACCATGCAAGCCCGTGCAAGGGGATTTTTCCCAACTTAATGGCACACAACAGAATGTTCGAAGATGCGTTAACTCACTCACTCACTCTACAAAGAGAGATTCTTTCAAAGTTCAAAGTGATATTACTGCAGAAAAGAGGTATTTTGGAAAATAGTTAATATTGGAATATATTCGTCTTTGTCACAACTGGGTACTGTGGTGATCGTGTTTCAGGTACTTAACGGGCAATCAGATCAACAGCGATTCCTCCGTGGAGACGTACGCTAGAGCTCTACGTATGGGATGTCGATGTGTGGAGTGTAGGTGTTCTCATCCTAAACTGGTTTTCGTCAAGTATAACGAAAAAGCATGTATGTGTCTTTCATATATGTGGTTCTCACTAAGGCGACCTAGTTCGCCGAGGAGAGTTCAAGCCTAGGACGAGAAACGTATATATGTATGTATGTTAGATAACATACTGTACTAGCTGTATTTCAGATAACATATATTACCAGTTATGTGTTAGCTAACATATATTACTTGCTATGTGTAGTTTGCCGAGGAGAGTTCATCCCTAGGGCAAGAAACGTATATATGTTTGTGGGTTCGAATCCCCGTTGTGCTTCTGCGGTTGTCAACACAACATTCATTCCGTGACTATCAGCAAAATGGTAAACGTCTGCAACCTGCATCTCTTCGAGCTCTCCGTATGCACCATTACGGGAATACGTAATACGGAGGCGTTTAACCCAAACCGTTTACGCAGTTGTCACTAAGTAATCTATTACCCAGGTCCAGGGTCCCGATCCACAAAACGTTCGTAACGTTACGACATTCGTGATAAACTAATAGTATAGAGATACGACAGGTCGTAACTTTACGAACGCGTTGGGGCTCGGGGCCCTGTCTTCTTAGACATGCAGTGGAAATGCAATGTGCAGAGTTGCGCCCCTTACCGTACCAGGATCGGATGGTCAAGGGTTTCCCATTCCAGATCCAGAACGACCACAACCATTTAAACGTTCATCCAGTATCAAGAATGTATGTGGTCATGTAACAGCGTTAAGCTACCTTCGCACTTTTCTTTTACCGAGCCCACTTGCCTCTGTTTAAATGTATCACGTATTTTCGCCAGTGGACTGTTGGGACGGCACAGACGGAATACCACTCATCAGACACGGCGGCAAGGTGTCTTTAACAAGTAGCGTCAGATTCGATGACGTAGTCAAGGCAATCCATGCCAACGCGTGGCAAACTTCAGAGTAAGTAGATAAAATATTGTCCTCCTAAACTATATCATGGCCACAGTTGCAACAATGTGTTTGACAACATATTTGTTAGCTAATATATTTGACTAGTCATGCGTTAGATGTTAGATATTACTAGCTATGTGTTAGTTCACATATTTTACTAGTTATTTGTTAGCTAATATATTTTACTAGTTATTGTTAGCTAATATATTTTACTAGTTGTGCTTTTGCTAACATATTTAACTAGTCATGCGTTAGATGTTAGATTTTACTAGCTATGTGTTAGCTAACATATTTTACTAGTTATTTGTAAGCTAATATATTTTACTAGTTATTGTTAGCTAATATATTTTACTAGTTATGCTTTTGCTAACATATTTTACTAGTCATGCGTTAGACGTTAGATTTTACTAGCTATGTGTTAGCTAACATATTTTACTAGTTATTTGTTAGCTAATATAGTTTACTAGTTATTGTTAGCTAATACATTTTACTAGTTATGCTTTTGCTAACATATTTTACTTGTTATGCTTTTGCTAACATATTTTACTAGTCATGCGTTAGATGTTAGATTTTACTAGCTATGTGTTAGCTACCATATTTTTCTAGCTATTTTACTAGCTCTGTGTCAGCTGACATATTTTACCAGTTATCTGTTAGCTAACATATTTTACTAGTTATTTGTTAGCTAACATATTTTACTAGTTATGTGTTAGATGTTAGATATTACTAGCTGTGTTCTAGCGAACAGATATTGCTGGGTATTTGTTAGCTAACATATTTTACTAGTTACATGTTAGATGTTAGATTTACTATGTGTTAGCCAAACAAATATTGCTAGCTGTGTGTCAGATTACATATAGTACCAGATTTGACCAATTATGTATTAGATATCTGTTAGATAACAAATATTACTAACTATGTGTAAGTTAACATGTGTGTTAGCTAACATGTATTACTCGTTACAAATGTATGTGTTAGCTAACATGTATTACTCGTTACAAATGTATGTGTTAGCTAACATTTATTATTTGTTACAAATTTATGTGTTAGCTAACATTTATTACTCGTTACAAATGATAGGTGTTAGCTGGCATGTATTACTCGTTACAAATGTAGGTGTTAGCTAACAGTTATTACTCGTCGAAGAGCAATACGAAAGGCACTGACTGGGGGTGCTAACAAAGCTGGTCTCCCCCTTCATTGACCACCCGTGAAGATCCAGGTTAGAATTGATCTTAAGCAACCCATGCTTGTCGTAAAGGCGACTAACATGATCTGGGCCCAGTTTCACAAAGCTCTCGTAAGCCTAAGATCTCGCAACGTTTCTCGTAGGAATCGTACCTCCTATGCTGTAGCATAGACTTACGACAGTCGTAGCGCTACGATAGCTTTGTGAAACGGGGCCCTGGTGTTCTGGCTCGTTGACTTGGTTGACACATGTCATCGTAACCCAGATCGATGGTTATCCTGTTGATCACTGATTTGCCTTGTCCAGACTGGATATGTACAGACCGAAGCAGCATAGTTGGAATGTTGCTGAGTTCCGCGTTAAATAATACACAAAAAAACTCATACAAACCTCCATTTGTATTATTTTAATCATTGTTATTTCTTGTCCCAGATTCCCCGTGATCTTGTCCTTGGAGAATCACTGTAGTCTTTCTCAGCAGAGGCACATGGCACAGGTCCTAAAAGATACATTCAAAGGTGCGTGTTATGTACTGTGTGGTGGTAGTTACAGGACATGGGGCATCTGAAAGTGCATTTGGATATTTGTGAGTGTGGTTTTACGTACTGGTGGTCCGATTAATTGAAATAATCGAAGATTGGTCGCAGTGACTAAACGACCAGGCAGTCGATCATGTTTTCTCATAATCGAACATAAACAATTCTGGAACACATGTTTTCATCAACAATATTTTTCACACGGTTGGTTTTGTCGGTTACATTTCATAAGCACTACATACTTGTTCCAAGTCATTAATGAATTTATCTTAAAGACATCAAGAAATTTATGTTCCTAACATACTAGTCATCCTTTAAAGATGTGAAATTTTGCCCCCAAACCCCCCAAAATAAGTACATGTTTTTTTCCTTATATTTTTGTGCATCAACAAATTTCATAAATGACGCTAACCAATTATTTTCGATGATTGATCGGTGGTAATGAACCAATCATCAATTTTGACATTTTAACCAATTCCCAACACTAGTTTGTGACGCCAGAAATCCGTTTCAATCACTGTACCCATATGGAGAATCGAACACTGGTATTAGGCGTGGCGAGCGAACGCTTAAACAACAAAACTACCCCACAGTCAAAATTTGAACAGCATATCAACATGTTTACAATCTCGTGGATGATGGCCATAATTGGCTGACCATAGTTGCTTAAAGGATCGTCGTTCAAGGATACCCGTGATTTACCTTGATGATAATCCTTGATTGTTATTCGAAGTACTACATTTGCGCAAACTGACTGGGGACATTTCCAAATTTGAATCAGTGGGGATCATATCCCCGAAGTTACCCGTTAACAACTGTAAGAAAGACAACTGTACGCCTGTAAACACATGAGCGAAAAACACCTCTGGGAAATGCCATGGATCTCATCTTTTAACAAACACAAGGTACCATTACTGCTTGACAGTGATTCATAAACACAAGCTCATGTACGAATCTCACGATGAACTCTCTGAAATGGTTATGGAATTGGTATCTGGCAATGTATTGTGTGCTTTCCCGCTTGTCTGTAGATGAGCTCGTGACGGCGCCCATGGATGCGATGGAGAGGCAGCTACCGTCTCCAGAACGCCTCAGGAGGAAGATTATAATCAAGGTAAGTGTCCTCATAGGGAAACCCGTTTAGGTCCGGGTTAGAATTGGTTTTCAGTAACCCATGCTTGTCGTTAGAGGCGACTGACTGGATCGGGTGGTCAGGTTCGCTGACTTGGTTGACACATGTCATCGGTTCCCAATTGCGTAGATCGATGTTCATGCTGTTGATCACTGGATTGTCTGGTCCAGACTCGATTACTTACAGACCACATCCATATAGCTGGAATATTGCTGGGTGTGTCGTAAAGCTAAACTCTCTCACACCTCATGGGGATGCTTCGAGAAGGCTGAGGTTTGTTGTTGGCTTGGTGGTTCTTGTTTAACGCCGCACTCAGCAAATAGTCCAGGAGAGGCAGAGGCGACGGTCAGAAACAGAAGCAGTGATAATAGAGTTCAACATCGTTGGGTGGAACTTTGACATCCGTTTATTAGGCAATAATTGTTTTAATCAGACGCTCTAGTTCATATAGATAATACTGTTGTCCCCATAAATATTGGCTTTTTGTGTAATCCACTTATCTGGTCTAAGTGTTTATTTAATTGACAGAATTACTTGACGTGAATAAACGTATCCAGTACATCCCTGACGTTACTGGTAGTACAGCTACTGTATCAATAGCATATATTTTATGTCGGTATCGGTAATAAACACAATAGTATATGTCATAAATAATAGTTTTTTGCAGTGATGGGTTAAATATAGTCATGTGAATATATGAGATGAAAACAGTTCTTTACATTCTTTTGAACACCATATGTTGCCAAACTATTGATTATGAACCCAAAATTAATTGCATTCATGATTAAAAATAAAAATGTGAATAATATTTGGCACAAATGGAAGAAGGAAATATCCGAAGATTTCCGAGTGTTACGAAGTTTTCCGAATGCAAGTCAAAATACCGCTTTTCGATCAGCGTATCGCAATACGTATCGTTTCCATGTCTGAACCGGTAAATACCGGTAAACCGTTTATATTTCGCAGCCCTACTCTTTAGTGACCTTATCTGAAACATTAATTGATGATACTTCCGCATCCGATGCATAAAACATATCAGTTTGGGACACTTTTATATTTTCCTACAGGCTTAACATGTTGAAGAAAGCAAAACAAGATATTTTATTAAGGATGGAGACTCACCAAGATAGAATCTGGATTAAAAGTGCATAAATAAAAAAGTGATGTGTGTTCTAACGATGAGTGGTGTTCAAAGATGTTAAACACAGCAAGATTTTGTTGTGCATGCTACATGTGTGAACATGAATTTTCAGCTGACTTACGCCGAGAATAGTTAAAATTATGATTTAGCTTGAAGCGATGTTCGCTCATTTCGAAAGTACGCTAATGGATCCATGAATGTAAAAATTTGTCAAAGTACTCTTGAATCATATGTATATATTTCAGGATCGTAAACTGAAGGTCGAAGGCGATGCTGATGAAAGTAAGTACAACACTGTACACATTTTCATACAATTGGAAAGCCCATGTACAAAAATACAAATAATGTTACGTCACGGTGATGTAGAATGTTGTTTTATGGAGCAAATGAAAAGCGGCAGGCACAAGGATCCAATTTAACAGTTACCTAATGTTAAATATGTAGCCACACATGTCGACGTCAAACATGTCGCCATGGATGCTGACCCATGAAGATCCGGGTTAGAATTGATCTTCAGCAACCCATGCTTGTCGTAAGAGGCGACTAACGAGATCGGGTGATCAGGCTGGTTGACATGATTGACACATTGTAATCGTATCCCAGTTGCGTAGATCAATGCACATGCTGTTGATCACTGGGTTGACTGGTCCAGAATAGATAATTTACAGACCACCGCCATATAACGGGAATATTGCTGAGGCGCCGTTAAATCGTCAATCGTGATGGATGCTAGTTTCAGAAACAGTCGTTAACTGTTTGGCTCTTTGAATTCAGTGGTTTGCAGAGTTGCGTCCCTTGGGTGCGTCACAAACCTGTGATCGCGGGTTCGAAAGACCTGAACTAGTTAAACCTAACTCACTAACTCACTCACTGACACCTATACAAGTTTGCGGACAGTGTTTTAATGATGCTGCGAAATCCTTAACTTGTACTTCACTGGGACCCCTTCCACAGACCGATCGTAGTATTACGACAGTCGTAACTCAGTGTTAAAGTATGTGAGTTACGATCACCTTAGCGCTACGAACGCTTTGTGGAACGGGCCACTGCTGACATATCTGGAAATAATGCGTAAGGAGAGAGTTTGAATATTTCCACAATTATACTGAGGACAATAAAAATGAGAACACCACATCATCGTCGTGTTCCTTTATATACTTTAAGATTTTCACCGACAGCGCGATACAAGCGGAAAAGAATAAGTGAACTCTTTATGTGTTCCCTTCTTTGGCTCCTTCAACATATCTATATATACTCATGGAAACAAATAAGGGAACACATGAAAGTAGAAGAGTTCCTATATTCTTTTCCAGGTTTCTTCACAAGATATGAATTGTACTGTGGGTGAACTCCTGGTTATAATTAAGGAACGCTTTTACTTTCATGAGTTCCTTTATTCGTTTCCATAGGTATATATCTAATGTTCTTGTTTACGAAGTTGTTTTTTGAAATTGCGTATAAAAAAAAGAAGTGATATGGGTAACGGCACTTGGTTAGCCGGAAGGTCTTGTCGATGGGTCGAAACTCCTGGGTGCCGTTGTACAAAACAACCTTAGCGCTAAGACTACCTTGAGTCTATCGTAAGGTATCGGAGTTACGGTCACCTTAGCGCTAAGCTCGCTTTGTACAACGATACCCTGGCCTATAGGCACTGACCATGGATTTTCCACGGATCATATAAAGAAATGAACCACCAATGCAGCGTTGAACTAATTACCTCACTCACCTTTCAGAGAGGATGTCGCTGGATGTCCGTTTCTCAGGAATCTTGCACATACTGGACAAAGCTGAACGGGTAGGAACAGACAATAGTTTTTACCAATTCTTTGTGTGTCCCGTAGGTTTGCCAGAAACCTAACAGTGTGGGTTCAAATCCCATTTAGCCCCGATTACGTTTCTAGTTTGGTATGTCTCTTGTTTTATGAAAGTGATGAACGTCTAATATTTGCAACAGTTCTTGTGATCGGGTGGTCAGGCTCAATGAATTGGTTGACCTAGACATCGTATCCCAATTGCGTAAATCAATACTCATGATGTTGACCACTGGATTGTCTCGTCCAGACTCGATCATTTACAGACCGTTACCATTGTAGCTGCAATATTGCTGATTGAGGCGGCGTTAAACAACAAACAAACAAACAAACAAACAACAACAACAGTCATGTCCAGCGTTTTCCTGATACAACGGAAATGCTGTTAGCAGTGGCTTTAAACAAAACTCACTCACAAACTTCTTTTTTTTTAAAATGAAGGCTTGGGTCCCAGTAAAATGTGTCCTCACCGAGAAGGCGCTGATTTACAGCCCTAAGGATGACTACGAAGGCGAGGATTTCGAAGATGATGGCGATGCCGAAGAATATGAGGTATGTTTTGTATTGTTCATGATTTACTCAGGGTGTTTGGGGGCGGTGGGGTAGCCTAGTGGTTAAAGCGTTGACTAGTCACGCCGAAGGCCCGGGTTCGATTCCAACATGGGTACAATGTGTGAATCCATTTCTGGTGTCCAACGCCGTGATATTGCTAAATATTGCTAAAAGCGGCGTAAAAGCATACTCACTCACTTAGGGTGTTTGGCCAGAAACCCTTGTCTTCCACTTTGTTTCAGATTCGAGCTGATTTTTGTTGTTACCCTCGAAAGGGTGGCTTGTTTTAGTGGGTCGCAACCACTTTTCTGAATTGCCTCCCTTAGTCTTACACATGTATATATCAGTGTATCGTTGATCCGATCTATATTCGTTGGTTTCACCGAACGTAGTGGCCTTGTTGCTGAAACCTGTGGTCTAAACCCAGGTCTCCTGGCAATGTTTCTAAGTCTGTCAGCACGATATCATTGCTCATGGAACCCGTGAAGATCCGGATTAATTATCAGTCATCCATGCTTGTCGTAAGAGGCGACTAACGGGATCGGGTTGTCAGGCTCGCTGACTTGGTTGACACATGTCATCGGTTCCCAGTTGCGTAGATCGATGTTCATGCTGTTGGTCACTGGATTGTCTGGTCCAGACTCGATTTTTTACAGACCGCTGCCATATAGCTGGGGTATTGCCGAGTGCGGCGTTAAACAACAAACAAACACAAACAAGACCATTGCTCATGGAATGGTAGACAGGCATGATACACCTCCGTCGTGACATAGTTGACTCACTCCCACCCACCAGATATTCACTTACTCACTCATCTTGTCAGGACTACGACAGCGACGAAGAGAATATTGAGATGGAACCATGGTACCATGGCAGGCTGTCGCGGGGACGGCGGGAAGCCGAGGAACTACTGAAGGAACAGAAATATCACGGTGATGGCACCTTCCTAGTCAGAGACAGCGACAAGGAACCAGGGTACTCCGTATCATTTTGGTAAATATGCATCGTATGTTTCACACAAAGCATGTCTTGTTTTATGATTTCATATTACACTATATAAGTGAATGTTATAGTTAAGTTCGGGGTGTTACACTCTAGATGGATGTTAAAGTTATTATAAGTGCGGGATGTTGCAGTATATAAATGGATGTTGAAGTTGAGTGTGGCATATTACAGTATATGAATTGATGTTAAAGTTAAGTGCGGCATGTTACACTCTAGATGGATGTTAAAGTTAAGTGCTGGATGTTACAGTATATAGATGGATGTTAAATATACATCGGATGTTTCACACAACCTTTGTCCAAGCATGTCTTGCTTTATGATTTCATATTACACTATATAAGTGAATGTTATAGTTAAGTGCGCGAGTTACAGTATACCAATGGATGTTGAAGTTGAGTTTGACATATTACAGTATATGAACTAATGTTAAAGTTAAGTGCGGCATGTTAGATTATGTAAGTGAGTGTTAAAGTTAAGTGTGGCATGTTAGATTATGTAATTGAGTGTTAAAGTTAAGTGCGGCATGTTACAGAATATAAGTGGATGCTAAAGTTAAGTGCGGCATGTCATTGAATGTTACAGTTAGGTGCGCAAGTTGCACTATGTAAGTGGATGTTAAAGTTAAGTGCGGTACATTACAGTATAGAAGTAGATGCTTAAGTTAAGTGCGGCATGTTGCAGTAGATAAATGGATGCTAAAGTTGAGTGTGTCATATTACAGTATGTGAATTGATATTAAAGTTAAGTGCGGTATGTTACATTCTATAAGTTAGTTTTAAAGTTAACTGCTGCATGTTACAGTATATAGATGGATGTTAAAGTTAAGTGCGTCATGTTACATTCTATAGATGGATGTTAAAGTAAAGTGCGTCATGTTACATTCTATAGATGGATGTTAAAGTTAAGTGCGGCATGTTACATTCTATAGATGGATGTTAAAGTTAAGTGCGTCATGTTACACTTTATAGATGGATGTTAAAGTTAAGTGCGTCATGTTACATTCTATAGATGGATGTTAAATATGCATCACATGTTTCACACAACCTTTGTCAAAGCATATCTTGTTTTATGATTTCATATTATGAGAAAAGCTGAGAAGTTTCCGATATATACCATTGTGGTTGATTAACTGTTAGACTGGTGCATTGTTGAGTATATGAATGTGTGTTTTAGTCTGTGGTGGCATGTTTGAGTGTATGACTGCGTAAGTCAGTATTTCTTTGCATGTTTGCGCGTATGACTGTGTTTCAGGCTGCACGGCAAACCGAACCACTGTCGGATTCAGTCACGCGTTGACGAAGACTGGACAAAGATGTACTACTTCAACGACAGTACGTGCAAATCGACCGTGAAAGAACTACTCGAGTACTACAAGGAAAATCCATTATATCTCGCCACCAACAAGTCAGTCCTACTCAAGGAGTCCGTCTACCACCGACCCGACTACATCACGCAACCGTGAGTCGAGATTGTATAGGTATACCGAGGGGCAAAAGAAAATATACATTTGAAATTTGATTTTACCACAATTAGACAAACCTTATCGACATGTACAATGTTGAATAAACATAAACAAACAGTTTATGTACAATATAATTAACTCGGAGAGCTTATATTTGGTCTATTAAATGCAAAGTACATTCCTACCTCCAACCGATCAGTCCCGGAATCTGCCGGTTTAAAATGTTTTTGTTTGTTTTTGTTTGTTTGTTGTTTAACTCCGCAGTCAGCAATATTCCAATTATATAGCGGCGGTTTGTAAACAATAATAGATTCTGGTACAGACAATGTTGTAAACTGTAATACTGCGGTAAATTGTAATAAGAATTGCCCTTTTCTATTACAATTTACCGCAGTGTTATTACAACTTACAGCGGTTTATTACCGTGCCTGGTGCCTGGTAATGGGTTATTCTACGAAAGTCAGACCTTAAAACTCCAGGGTCTAGATTTTCGAAGCTCTCTTAGCGCTAAGATAGTCGTAAGTTAATGTTAATGTATGTCACTTCCGACTGTCTTAGCGCAAAGACAGCTTCGAAAATCTAGGCCCAGGATTACATCAATAGTGACATAAGTACCTGTAGTAGTTTGAGATCGTTAGCAATTGCAAGGCAGCTCATTACATCAACTCAGAAATGCAATTGATGCACTTGAGGTTAATGATGGCTACATGTCGCGTTAAGGATGACCACTGCACTTGTTCGAAGTGGAAGATGGTTACTATGAAATGCTTATTCCAACCGGGACAATTCCTGACCACTGTTGCCCTAAATATAGCAGGCATTGGTCATTGTAAATCCTCGTCAAGCGTTGTCAATCCTGGTCAGTCATTGTCAATCATGGTCAATCATGTCAGTCCTGGTCAAACATTGTCAATCCTGGTCAGTCATTGTCAATCCTGGTCAATCATAGTCAATCCTGGTCAATCATGTCATACCTGGTCAATCATTGTCAATCCTGGTCAGTCATTGTCAATCCTAGTCAATCATTGTCATTCCTGGTCATTCCTTGTCAATCCTAGTCAATCATTGTCATTCCTGGTCAATCATTGTCAATCCTTGTTCTACAGATGGTACTTCAGCAGTGTTAACAGACGGGCTGCTGAGGAAATGCTCAGAAGAAATCCGGAGGATGGCCGCTTTCTTGTGCGACCAGGATCGGCAAGGGATACTTTCGCTCTTTCCTTCAGGTACAGTTTCGTTACTGTCTTATTGTGATGAAGATAAGACGAAACTGTGGTCGTAGGAATATATTTGCATGTTTTCCGTGAAAACTTTCTTTTATTATATATTTAAGTGCGAAAGACTTTCTGGGATTGCCGAGTTTAAGAAAGTGACAGAAAGTTGATATGTTTACTGCGGTGAAACTATCACTTAGCCGGAGCTACTTCATGCCTCACCACAGTTTTCTGTCCTCAAAGCCAATGTACAATGGCTGATGTCCAACCCTCAGCGACGTAAACTCGCCCTGATCTGCTGAGCGCCGAGTCAGTGCACCCGAATACCGAATCATGTCTTAACAAAGTCATGAACAGTCTTCAATTTACAGTTAGAATTCGATAATTGAATTTCCTCGGATTAAAATGTTTAGATTATATTAAACAAAATTGGAAGCAAATAATAAATAGAATGTTTCATGTGTCCTGTGAAATATAATAATTTCTGCCATCTGGTGACGTGAGTGAGTTTAGGTTTACGACGCTTTAGCAATATTCCAGCAGTCACCAGTTACCAGGGGACACCAGAAATGGGCTTCACACATTGTACCCATGTGGGGAATCGAACCCGGGTCTTCAGCGTGATGAGTGAACGCTTTAACCTCTAGGCTACCCCACCGCCCCTCTGTACACAACTATTGAAAGTATCGCGTCATCGTGTCTAATCTGTTTTTCAGATATCACGGCAAAATTCGACATTTCCGTATCAGTAGGCAGGGAGGACCGTTTGTGCTTGGGCTGTACAGGTTCTGCAGCCTGGTGAAGCTAGTGGACTTCTTCAAGAAGACCCCATTGTACAGAAAGATGAAACTAGGGAGGCCGGCAGTAGGGGCGACTACCGATGAACAGGTAAATGTGGTTATATTCGCTAGATTCACTCTTAAATATAGTTGTGCAGATCACGTTGTCGGCAGGTACAGACTACATTGTCAACAGGTAAACATAGAAATACATAGACTACATTGTCAACAGGTAAATATAGTTCTGCAGACCATATTGTCGGCAGGTAAACTGAGTTGCATAAACTATATTGTCAACCGGTAAATATACTTAGGGCCGTATTGTCGGCAGGTAAACTGAGTTACATAAACTATATTGTCAACCGGTAAATATACTTAGGGCCATATTGTCGGCAGGTAAACTGAGTTGCATAAACTATATTGTCAACCGATAAATATACTCAGGGCCATATTGTCGGCAGGTAAACTGAGTTGCATAAACTATATTGTCAACCGGTAAATATACTTAGGGCCATATTGTCGGCAGGTAAACTGAGTTACATAAACTATATTGTCATCCGGTAAATATACTCAGGGCCATATTGCCGGCAGGTAAACTGAGTTACATAAACTATATTGTCAACCGGTAATATACTTAGGGCCATATTGTCGGCAGGTAAATACAGTCGCCTCTTACAACCTTTACAAGTTGCTGTGCTCCTGTTTATTACCCAGAATCTCCACATGCTATGCATGCTCAGAATATCAACCACCTTTACATAAACACCAGATTATTTACAGGTCGCCGTAATACTGTTGGACAAACACTGACTGTATGTTTTTCAGGCTGACGACTGTGACATCTACGGCTGCAGCATATACAGCGACCCCAACAGTCCCGAGGGTCTCAGCATGGTAAATTATTGTATACTGAGGGAAACAAATAAGGGAGCACCACTTCATGGCAGTGCTCCTTTATATATTCTCAGATTTCCTCCCACAGCGCTATTCAAAGATGGTGATGAAAACTGGAAAATATTATCATGAAATAGAATAAGGGAACACATGAAAGTACAAGTGTTCCTTTATTATTTTCCAGGTTTCTTAACAAGGTATGTATTGCACTGTGGTTGAAATTATAGGAATGAATAAAGGACTTGTACTTTCATGTGTTCCTTTATTCGTTTCCAAGAGTATATTAAAGGAACACTTGAATTTTCCTGTGGTCCGTTATTTGTTTCTCTCAGTATATTATCGTTGTCAACACCTCATTGGTTTCCCTATCACGTTTCTCTTAATGTTGTGACATGTGTGACGTATGTTGTTGTCGAATATGTCAACTCAGTAGACTTAAATGAGTATAAATTTAACAAACTTCACAAGCTCAAGGTTATTGTATTATAAGTTCAATATAAACAGCATCAATGCAACGGCAACCTTTAGGCTTGAGGATTGGTTCACGTGGCCCAGTTTGCTACCGAGAATCCTTACACTACTCAAGGATTCTCAAGTTGCAGAATAAGGCAATTGGACAAAAGTAATCTACGTATGTGGTTACCAGGTGAAGGTGAGGGCCTTGTACGACTTCCGGGGTGACCAGCGGGACCAGATGACCTTTCGCAGGGGGGCAATCATTAGGAATGTAAAGGAAGAGGACTGTCCATGGTGAGTCTATGTAAACTGATTCTTCTCCTCTCTCTTGACTGTTTGTGAGTGCATGTGTGTGTGTGTGAGTGCATGTGTGAGTGTGTGAGTGCGTGTGTGAGTGAGTGAGAGAGAGAGAGAGAGAGAGAGAGAGAGAGTGTGTGTGTGTGTGTGTGTGTGGCTCCTTGTACAAATCCGGACATGAATTTATATAGTGTTAGCTCAGTTACTATGCTGCAGATTATCATGGTTAAATGACTAAGACATATAATACTGACTCCAAGCCAGCCGGGCCTTGTTTTTTCTCTGCACTCCGGTTTAATGTTGAATGAGTGAGTGAGTGAGTGAGTATAAGTTGCATTTAGCTACATTCCAGCAATATTCCGGGGGCGCCAGAAATGGGCTTCAGACATTGTACCAACGTGGGAATCGAACCTGGGTCTTCGGCATGAGGAGCGAACGGTTCAACCATTAGGCTACCCCATCGTCCGCTTTATGTTTCAAGAGCTGGAGGTATATCTTAAAATAGTGTCAAAATCAACCAATGTAAGGTCGTATTTTGTGAGGACGTGATTATTCCAATCAGGTGGAAAGGGGATCTCGGCGACATGCGACAGCTTTTGTTCCCTGCTAACTACGTTGAGGTCATGCCAGAGAAGGAGGACGAGAAAACAGATCTGGAGAAGGAGAGCGGCATCATTGAACTCGCTGGCGGCATCGTTGGTAGGTACAACTACTGCAGGAAACATGAGTACAGTTTTATGCCGTTTGTCGATTGATTGTCGATTGATTGTCGATCACTTTCACAGATTCGCGCGTTATACACATGTTGAGACTCGAACTCGGCTTAGTAAGCGAACACCTTACCACCTGGAGTAATCATATATATTCGATAAGACTGAAACATTTGACATATATACAGTATGCATCTACATGCTTTTTACTGCGATCATACAACCCCTTGCATATGCCAAAGTCTCCGTTAAACCCTTCGGACTATTAACTGAATTCGACTTCCAGTTCGACATATCTGAAGTAAATAAATCGGACACTGAGTTTGACACAACCAAACATTCAACCTATCCAATATTTGATCTGTTTGATTGGCATTTGGAAGTTGGTGACTAATAAGAAAGTAAAAAAGTTTATGGATAACAACTTCTTTGTTTATATGATGCGACGTTTCTGTATGGATTCTTATACCGTTGTCAAGCAAGAGTGAAGCACTACAGCACAGAACAGACTTATA
>VKKT01000920.1:12007-34132 GCA_008038995.1 Haliotis laevigata
ACATACAGGGATTAACTACAGGGAATGGGAAGGTTTATATATGATACACATACAGGGATGAAATCGGCACCTTAACTGTTATGTACACCAGGTAACAATACATTATAAAAATAAGTAAAAACAAACACACAATATGCACATATACACACCATTAACTATTGTATATTCAATTCATGAACCACCGTATGGTGTGTAGAACACAGAATCAGACAAGACAATTCTTTACACCAAATGACCTAATACTGGCGGCACAAAGTATATTATCCTAAGCCTAAAAGGAGAAAAAACTCACCGAAAGTACATATAATTAGCTTAAAAAATAACTTATCTTAAGATGTATTTAATGACAATTTCATAAATAAATCACAACTTTCGTGAATTATAAATGACGCATACTTTGTATGATGTGTTGATGCGGTTCGTTTGGTATGAGGTAGTCACAGCATCACGACATCAATGACGTCATCAGACCGACATTCATTATGATGAGTATCGCAATACTCAAGGACGGAGCCATCACGCTATCACGAGGTGGTGTTGGTACCCACCGTGGAGTATTCCGTTCAAGGAGTCCTCGTGTCTCTGAAGTCTCACCTGTGCTCCTTCTCTGAAGAACACATCTTACACTCCAGCCTGCACTTTCAACACTCTATGTACATATAGATTGGAGACTTACTATGCTGTCTGGATTCAGGATCACTTTTAAAGTAGGAAAGATCGACGGGTCGAAAGTAGAATCTGGCTGGGGACACGGTATCAAAAGTTCGACACGTTCCGAATGTCGAACCGGACTCTAGATTTCTGCTTGGTTTTTCGGCATTTTTGAAAAGAAAAAAGCTCGTTGACCCTTTTGCGAAAGCGACTGACGGCTGTGGTGTCCTTGAGGCTGCTTTTGGGGTTGTTGGGGCTGTAGTTTCCGCATTCCTGGGATGTGAATGAAACAGAGGACACGTGTGCATCTGACTTGGGCATAGCGAAGGAGATGGCGTCGTCAAAGTCGAGTTCTATGGAGGAGTTCCTGCTGGTGGTGGAGTCACGGTCGTCCTCAGGGGAGGAGAACATGACGCACGTCGCTGTGTCGGTGGAGTTGTAGGACATGTTGGAGGTGGAGTCACTGGAGACCTTCCGGGCTTGAGGAACACAGGATCGGGGCGAGTCCTGGCTGGGTTTACCGCGGGCGAATTTCACGAAGATGATCAGCATGCCACACATGATGACAAGGAACACACCGACGGTTGACATGAAGATGGAGAAGGGGATCTTCGTTCCCGCTGTGATGTCTACGTCATCGGATGAGAATTTCTGATTGATGGGGATGTCGCGAAGGTCGGGGTGGTAGTTGCTGAAGAAGTTGCCTCTTGCGCGAAGCTGAATCCTGAGCGTGGCTGTCAGAAAGCGCCTATTCTCAGAGGATTCTTCAGCCTGCAGCAACAAACATATTGAAGTGGGTGACCATGTGCTCTTGTAGCATACGGACATTTTGGTTTTGATTATATTACCTGAGGTACAACATAAGCTCACGGCTTTATAAGCGTTAGTACTTCGTTTAAGATGCTTCTTTCCAGCTAGATGAACGATCTGATATGTTGTGTGCTATTTGAGTATTATGATCACATGGATA
Organism: Haliotis laevigata; assembly: GCA_008038995.1. Lineage (NCBI taxonomy): Eukaryota > Metazoa > Mollusca > Gastropoda > Lepetellida > Haliotidae > Haliotis > Haliotis laevigata. Next base: position 13,629 of record VKKT01000920.1, read on the forward strand.
TGTTGACATAAGCAGTGAAGTACGTTTTGACAGGTAGAACTGCCCCTTACCTTGATGACTATATGCAGCGTATCTATGTTGGGTCGGTGGACGGGTTTAGTCACCTGCAGCTTACCCTCTGACTGGTCTATGGTAAAATGCTTCTCATACGTTGGGGGTTTCACTAAAGCCAAGAATAATCACATATATATAACACTTTCAAAGTTTTCTTTGTTGTAATCAGCACTATTCTAGATATAAGGTGGTGGTCTATAATCGAGTCCAGGCCATACAACCCAGTGGTGGATATCGTGAGCATCGGTTTACATAATAGATGAAACACCGTGCTAATTCGCATTGAAACGTTGTTTCATATAAATCATTTATCGGTGGGCTTGTTATTGTGTATCTATCAACATCCATACACATGACACACTGAAGGCAGCCAGGTGCTGTGTGTATGTGATATACACTCCGACATGCTTGATATAGGACCTGCAGATCGCGGCTTACCCTTGATGATGGAGTAGGCGATGGTGTTGTTTAGGGAGTCCCGGTCACGTGCATGGATCTGCCCCGGCCAGATGCTCAACTCGCCCTGAGGAAAACACAAATCAACTTAGTTGAATACTGAATACCAGACGTGATTTCAACTAATAGCAAAATCTAGCGTACTGGACCATAGTTACATTCGAAGCGAAGATCGTTGATCAGTCTGATATGGCACCGGGAATCACTATTTTTGTCAGATAACGATACGTAACTTCTGAAAATATTGAAAAAATAGGTTTGATTAGAGTTTTACACACAGAAACATATTGGCTAAACGTCACGCCAGTACGTAATAGGTATCTACCGATAAGTTGCAAGACTGTTGGAACATCTTGGACATGGAACATGACCCAAGAGTGACCCAAGAGTGGATGTTACTGTAAAGAATAGCATCATGATATAACAGAGGTCATTTTCTACCTGAAAGGACGACTCCATGATGGCTTCATACGAGGGCGTGGCACAGTACCCGTCCACCAGAGGGCAGTTTTCATACAAAAAGGCGGGACCTTGGTCATCAGCGTCAACTATAAACACCTTCAACGACGTGAACGCCACACGGGGTCGAGGGTAGCCGTCATCCTGAGGGGAGAAGACACACAATGTAATAGGTCAGGCAACATCACGAGGTGGGGGGATCAATAACATTTCCATGTTCATGTACTATTACCCTGGTTTCCAGAACAATGTCGGCTAAAAATAAAAGCTTTGGAAATAAACCCAAAGCGCGACCGTGCGAGATAAGCAAAAACACACACGTTTCAAAAATATATATGTATACCAAAATGTCTTATATGTTAAGGAAGATTTCATGACCTTGAAAATAGTTTTGCTTCTCGTTTAATCGCAACCACGGATAATTGATGAAGATGGAGCACTGACCTGGACGGAGATGTTGAGCATGTAGTAAGCAGTCTCGGCGTCCTCCATGACGTCGAAGTCAAGCTTCCTCTGAAGGATGACTTCCTGACCAGACTTGGACATCGTGAAGACCTTGCTCCCGTCAACCTGAATAGGCAACCCCACATAGGTTAGAGAAAGGGTTTCACACGAAGCATTAATGTCACTCAACAATCGTAAGATGAAAGCTGCGAAAGGGCAGAATGTATTTTGACAAAACAAATTATGCATAATGTAATACTACAAGCATCTACAAAATATAAGTGTCCTGAATTTAAAGAAGACCTCATTCCACTGATTCAAGCACAGGGATATTCAGGGTCATATTACGACGTTTCCGACAGAAAATCAACGATACAACGGTCAACATGCGTAAGCCACTGCCTTGGTCACTGAACGCTGACAATATGTTCATGACATTCTGGACCTATGATATGCAACATGATAGCATCAATATGTTTAATGGTATATCATAAATCATTTAGAGGATGACTTTACAGACATCTCCACATCTAGGTTTATCCTTACCCTGCTGTCGAAATACGGCAGGATCTTAAACGCTGAGACCATCCCCGTGATGTCGGGGTCAAACGCTTTGCCTCTAAGGTTGAAGACGCTGCTGCCAATGGACGTCATCTGCAGACAGGAGCCATAGTCATAATTAAGGCTGTCAGGAGTGACACTTTCTGTGACCTTGTTATTTATATGACATGTAGGTTAACTAGAATTTGTTTCAATATGGAAGGAATAGATTGTCAAACGTACCTCGTTCATTTCAGTGACGAAGGGGCCTCCTTTGAAGTAAGGGTCATTATCGTTGATGTCTAAGATGACAATCTCCTGCTTAAACTGAAAGTTTACCGCTTGTGTTAGTCTCAAAGAAAGCAATATATATAGACAGAACATAGCATGCAATACACTGATTAATGATACGAATGGTACAAATAATGTTAGCAAGATGAATATATATATATATGAATTCATGTCTGTGCAAAACAACCCTTTACAGCTTCCGGCTGAACATTTTGAATGGAAGTTTCATAATAACTTGATGATACGATTTCATATATGAAGAAGGTTAGACCCCTTAAAGTGTCTGAATGCAACTACATATATACATACACTATTTTTGATCTTGTTTCCCAGTTTGGGTATGTCAGGCGCCATTCTGCACTTGAACATTTTAATTTGTCTTGTGAGAACGACTGACAATGTGGTCAGTCTTTTTTTGCAAATCGGGCAAAGCTGTTTGTTTTACATCCTTGTACATAGTGTTACACTCCTGAGTTCAGACTTAAGTAGTTGAAGAGTCGAGTGACGTATCATTTGTTTCTATTTTGAAGTATGATGAGACACAAGAGTATATTTGTTTGGCTATACACACCGATGACGTCCCGATATGATCGTCAACCCTCTGCTACTGACGTGCAGGTTTAGTGCTTGAACCCGAGGTGACACTTTGACATGTTCATACACGTTGTATCGCCTATATTCGTTCGTGCCGCTAGGGTCAGGCAGACTGACAGTCCAAACAATTTGTGATGCCATTCTGGCACCACCTTGGATGTTTCAATTACTAGTATATTTCAGTATAGCAGTTTACCCTGATTTCACAAGGCCACAGTTTCAACATTTAGACACAACCTAGAAATAGGGATAGCTTCCCTTTAGGATGGTCCATTGGGAGGAATATGAAAAGATATTACCTTGTGTAGCAGTTTGGTACAATGACTACACCTAACCCTCTCTGATATCCCGTGAATGAGTGTGTGTGTGTGCGTGCGTGTGCGTGTGCGTGCGTGCGAGAGAGAGAGACTAACTATTGTGTCGTGAGATAAGCACATCGCTATATATAAGTAGAATCTATTCTGATATGGTGCTGCATGATTGTTTCAAGAATTGTCACGCCAGATGGGAGGGTGGGGGTGGGGGTTTCTCGCCCATTTCAGCGCATTCACATCCCGTCAATCAGCACGTGGCCAGCTACAAAATAGGCTGTTTGTCATCATAACTCGACAGCCCCAACCTACATTCACAATTGTATAACAAAACAGACACGTCTCCCCAAGTGGTGTGGAAACCTAGCTGCCTTAAATGGTAATTCAAAAGTGAACGCTGGAGTGACCATGTCAGTGATGACAAGCACAGTCTATCTAACATCCATCGCGTCAAAACAGTCAGTACAAACCATTCACTCGCAGGAATGCAGAAACATCTGTGCCATCAGAATAAATGCATGACTTCAAAAATATCACCAGTTTCATAACACAATATGATTTCTCTTCGATTAAATGTATGTGATATGCTTCTTATCGTTTCGAATAGAGTTGATGACGCATGTCACACAGTACAGGGAAACAACAAATAGCTGGATTACGACGTAATGAATTACTTAAACACGCGTGATGGTTGTGTGCGTCGGCTTATTACAGTAGTCTTCGAATATCCTCGGTCTATAGGTAGCTGAACATGAGAACAGAAATATCACAACTATGTGCTCGGCCCTATGCGAACAACATTCACACGTTGACGTGATAAAATGACTTTTCATAAATACCTGTCCAAAACACCTTGGGAAGGGAACTGATTTTATTTCAACAGTGTAGATAAAAAAATGTTATTTCAAGTTTTCGTGTTGATGACGTCATATATGTACTCACAACATGCTTCCAGCCCTTGAACATGCACTCCAGTGTGAAAGGGAGAGAATTGCGTCGGGATGACTGAAACAGTGATTGATGAAATCGTGAACAGACGACAATGAGTGTGTGAGAAGCATTGTATCACACGGATTCACACAACATTACTACCAGTTCAGTAAGGCACATCTGTTAACACGCCAGTTTTCGGCCAGATTCATTTGTCAAACACCGTGATGTTTTCCAAGCAACACGAACAATAGGCTACTTTCTTATTTATTGTTTTTCATTATTCATGGATTATAGGGGTCCTTTATATACAAATAACCATTAGGATCTTGACAGGCATCACATCAGTAAATAATATTCTTTGAGTGTGGTGAAGTCTTCTGCAAATGTCCTACCGTTGAAGTCCCATTGTTGATTTCTTCCAAATCCGGGGACTTGAGGAACGTAAAGATGACTGTCCGGGGGTCAGTGGTGAGTCCGATGTACCCCTCCGGTCCGTCCTCCCGGAACGCCCATTTCTCCCCGTCCTCTCGGATAATCTGCATGATCAGTGTCCCTAGGGAAAAGATGCACGGAGGATGCAATAATCAAGGACACTCTGCTCTGATATATCCATTAACAAAGGTCTTGTGATTCGTGCATGGTAGTCGGTTGGGCGCATGTTGATCGGATTTCGAATGGTATGTCAAGTATTAAGCAAGGGTTGAGCTGAGTGCAGGTAATGGTACACATCCGCGCCCTGTGGTAATGGCATGCAGGAATGAAAGAGTGATGGTTGTCGTTCAAACCAATTGGACCAGGATTTCTGCAATATTTGGTAAACTAATAGTGAGTTATGTCGTACACGTTTAATCCCTTGTCCTCAGCCACGGATTTTGTAGTGACAGACCCAAGACCGTAACTGTCTGGGATTCGAACTAACGACGAACAGATCGTGAAAGCTAACTGATTTAAACCTACAGAGAAAATCGGGACACAGCTGGGCCATCCTACCTACGCCCTCTCAAACAGAAACACGCCTGGGGGAGTTAGCATTCAGAGACACGCCAGGGTTCCGATTCCACAAAGCCATCTTGGGGGTGAGGCGATCTTAACCCAATGTTTTAATACAAATGCACGATAGTTTCGGCCCTGACATACGTTTGTCAATGAGAACCAGAATAATAATCAATCGGGGAAAATCGGGGATTCTAAATAGATCCGTAAAGCTATAGGATAAACATCAGCACAACGACTGGCAGCAGTACTAAGCCAGCCATCACCTGGCCTTAAGACAACATTGGGGCGGTGTACGAGAGGGGGAGAGGGAGGGTCTGATGAAGATTAGATGTGTATTGCTGGCTGGATTGTGAGAAGAGGGTCAAGATGTGCGTCAACTTTGGATAGTGGTCATCTGAGGAGAGGCGTGGAGTGGCTGAGGGCCAAACAATTGACATTGCAGGTACCAGGGCAGCGTTAGTGGTCAGGCTGGGCGAGTGTTGTGTGTTTGGTGTTCCTTGTGGAAATTCAACACCCGGGGCGGTTACGCTGATTCAAGAAGACTCCTCGATTTCAATATTGTTTCAAGAAGTTGCATGTTAATGCAAAGATTATTTAACGGGAGAACTAGAAACAGACTTGGGTCGTCCTGAAAGGCTTTTAAACTGCAACTTAGAAATTGGTAAATTGATAACACGATACATCTTAGTATTGACGAATGAATATGAACAGTGCATTAATCGTTTCAACCCCAACTCGGGCCGTTGTCGGTACGACACTACCTCCAGGAGGTATATTGCCATAAAATGACCATCTGTGTAAGCGGCCACTGAACTGGTCAAGAAATATCATTTCGATCATTCATTTTTGCATATTTCAAAGAACAGTAACAAATTTAATCTAGCCAAGGTGGGCAATGACACGACTGAATACATGGACATAAAAGGTGATGTTTAAAAGAAACAGTAAACGTTAAATATCACAAACAAAACATTACAGGATTTTTATAAGAAATACAGAGGTGTGGTATTTGTATATATTTCTTAGAATATTTGTCACATAATTCGGACAGTTTGAAGCAAATATACTTTGTTGTTTTTTCATAGTTACACGTGTCTTTTCTGTTGACATGATGGACGTTTCTTCAGCTGGAAACTCCAAGTCTACCTCAACCGACTTGACATTAACAAATACACAAAATAAACAGTTGACAGAACCACGCATACCAAAACAAAGCATGGCCGACACACCTCCATCCTTCTTAACAAACATCTCATTAACATACACTCTAGCTCACACACCTCACGTGGTCATTTGTGCTACTGATGCAATGGCGTCAGACTAAGCATTTCAACTCACAACCACGTGTAGTCTGGAACCACGTTAGCCAACTAATCCACATTATCTTACCTGGTGGGACCTCCTCGTTGAAGGATAGGATGGTAGAGTTCACTGCACATGCTGATTCTGAAAGAGACATTACGTTTGTAGTAAGTTTCGCCAAACATGACGTGGCAGACATGTTTGTCCACGTGCCTGCTTGAGGGCGCTGTAAACATGCTATGACTTGGGTCTTTGTTTTAGAATTACCCACAGCAAGTCAACGACCGGACAATCAGAGTGTGTTGACCGTCCAACGGTGTTGCAATGTAGTCACCGTGGTCTGTTGGCACTGCAGTGCACTATGGTCGTCAGTGGCCAGTCTGTTCACACAATTAGCAACTCGTGTAAAGAAATTACGAGAACTTGAACCTTTGAACAAGCGGTTTGTACTTGGCCGTGGAACGTGGCAACACTATGTCAAGTGTACATCTGGAGTCAGGGATTCGGTACAACACGTGAATGCCGTAGCGTAAAATAACGGTTACAATCACCTTTAGAGTGACCGATTTGGGACAACATTCCTATGAAAGAACATGCGATTCCTAGCCCTAAATACCCTTGACTTTCTATATGTCTAGGATTACTTAATTAGTGATATATTGTTTATCCAAAGTGTTTATCACTGTCGTGTTATACAATCACGTCAACCATCATGGACAAGGTGTCGCATAACGTCTTTACTGCTGTCAATATTAGGACGTCAGATAACCTTGAATATATATACTCGACACAACAACTGCTACCATCATGAACTAACGAGGCACATACTGATTCTTATTTACATCTACATGGCCCAGGTAAACTTGTACATACAACACGCCATCCACCTGAATTATCACTTACTTCGATCAGATGACCTTACACCGACCCCTTACGTAATCGTATTAACACCAAGTACATACACCTGGCAGAAGAGCTAGTTGTTAAAACTACAGTCATTTATTTTAAAAAAAATTTATGAAGAAATTGCTTAAACAGAGTTTTTCTAGAAACTATTTTATCATTCAAGCATACATTTGCGTCAAGTGTGCAGTACCTATGTTGGTGTATCAATGATTTGATTGGCATTACATTCGGTCGATCATCACACTTGGTCTCATGCCGTCAGTGGCAGGTTTCAGTCATGGCAGGACAACGACGCGTGCACATTTCTATAACATCATAACTTAATATTCAGTCTTAATTTCACCAATAAAGCCGAGAAAAGATAAACTGATCATGAACACACTTCTCAAAAAAGAAACGATCTAATAGTTCGAAAAATATTTGCCGTTTTTCGAAACGCAAATACTGATACCAAATACTGAGTCCAATCGCATCTTAGATGTATATTCCAGAACAGATTTGATCAGATCATTCTACTAAGGTGAAACACGTCATACCTGTACTATTACGAGACCCTGTTTCACACAGAGGAACAGTGTGGTGATACAGGTGGCCTAAGTGTCTCTATCCCCTTGAACGGCAAGGAATGTATTTGGTAGCACTTAGCAGTTGGACGAACATTACACTGAAGGTTTATAAGGATTCCATCTTCTTTACTTGATGGCTGAAACCAATTTCAGAGTGCTTCTAATCCTTTCATGTGTGCGATGAAAGAATTAGCATCATACTGTCGTCTACGTTGGCCACGTCAGCGTCTTCCCCGGACTGGCAATGACCGCTGGTTAACATGGACTTCAAGGCACATTGGGAGAAACAGATGCGCAACACTAGTATATTAGAAACAAATACAGATATCATGGTGCTTATCCATGGGGTAAGAACTGTAGCCCCCGTCGCTTCCGATATTGTCTGATGTTGCGCTTGTCACGTGTTTCACAGGGGATTACTGTTGGCTAGGGTTGGGAGGATAAAGACAATGCATGCACACATTGCTATTTAACTGGTTCATTTTACTTTCAATTTCGCCTTTAAAAAACTTGAGCCCTGGAGTGCACTGTTATTTATTCTTTTAATCAATCATCGGTTTGACACATCAGCATTGAATATACTGTTTGAGAGGCATTCTAGAAGTTGCAAGTAATTAAAATAACTGGTAACCATAAGTCTTTTAATATGATATTAGCAATGCAATACTGACAACTTCTATTCCACACAAGACTTTCTATTTCAATGAGTAATTGATCAAAATTGAAGGGTTACACATGAAAGGTAAAACCGCCAGGGTTTTCAGCTGTGTTGTGGTTCGTGATATTGAATATCATAGGGGAGTTTTGCATTGAAATGTGTTTATAGTACATAGGCTAGTTGTAGCTGGCAAAGTAGACTTAAACATCAACAGTCAGTGTGTCCACACATTTCGGTGTGAGTTGTAACTGCCTATGGTGTAAATGCTTACATACATATAATGATGAGCCATGTATGCGGTCATTTATATATATTTGGAATTCGTCACTGTGTCTATTAACAAATGTTTCGTTTCGGTGCAATGTTTAGTTTTGGTAAAAATCCTTGGGTTCAGTTTGTTCCTTCAGAGGAAACAATACACATTCTATCATAACCTACACTCAAACTTCGCGATCCAGATTGAAACTTCCTTCCTATTTGCTGTCAGTTTGCTAAGAGACATTCATCATACAAGCCGAAAGTCTAACACCAAATGATGAAGCATAGGGGTAAATATTTATAAAAAAACAAAACTGGCTGAATATCAACTGCCAAAACTTGACACAAAACTCTATCCTACAACTATGACAGGTACTTATGACGTCACCAATACCGCCCCTACACTGGCTCAGCATAAACAATGACGGAAGACAAACAAGATCCGATAGCTAAAAAATGTACACTTAAAAAATTATGTTTGCGTTCGATATGAGTAATCTCTTTGTGCAATGGCCGGCGCAATGTCTAGCATACATGTTGATGACGAGGATATTTTTCAGCGCAGTCCAGTGCTGCCAAACGGATGTTGGAACACAGCCTTCACCTCTCTGATTACACCGTAGAAAATCGAAGATGAAATGAAATCGTTTACGTGTTGAAATCATCAAGAATGTTCCATGTTTGTATTTTAAGATAGTTTGATAAGGCATACACAATTGAAGACCTTGGAACAATCAAACTCAACGAAGTGTAAATACTGATACAAATAGTTTCCACGTTTCAATGTTGGCTTTGTAAATTGATCGAAAAATGCAGCCACATTTGGAGACGTTTTGTGGCGAATTGCGCGAAAACCAAAAGCAAGCTCCGAACAAACAACGTTTGATCCACTGTTGGTGGTAGGGGGAGACAACTCGGGAATCAAACAAGGAACTTTGGTATAGTAATCAGCGTTACAGACATAATCGATATAAAATCTCTGTATTTGATATGGTCGTGCCCTTTATTTGTAATGAGATATACTCGCTGTTTGAGTTAAGATCATATCACTGTGTGACCTGTCCAATTTGACATGATCAAAGCGCTTGTGAAGGCTAAGTTTGGAAACTATAAACATTATTTCATACATCGGATGAAGGTCATCAATGAATAAACAACCCAGAGGCTATATATATGTGTGCTATGTGTGCATTATGAATTACAGCAATGCATATCTCGAGGTAGGAAAGCCGGTGATTTAGGCGCCATCGTAGGGAAGTGACAAAAGGAAACAGAAATATTTTTGACTTGGCACATGATTTATCAGCCCACACACATGGTAATATTTACTTCAGGCACGAAATGGGGAAAGTTTAGTTCCATAAAAGCCTTTTTTCAATAGACTCGGGGTGTATCAGACCACAATCCCACCAAGATAGAAGCATCAGTTTTCGAACCAGACTTTTTAACAATCATACCTTTTTGATTGTTGTATTCGTAATTGAGTTTATGCTACTCAAAAACGTTAAAGACCATTGTTTCTTTCACTTTACTATAGTCAATATTCTGGCATGCTGCGACAGGTCAGTTTTACGGCCATACTTCTCAAAATCAGTTAAGGACCATGCGGTTCTTTCATATTACTATAGATCACCAGGCTCGGTACGTTTGTATTACATCTTGGAGTATCTGGAGCTTTCAGTTGTTCATTACTGCCAGTTACACAGGAAAGGACGTGTCACCTCAACGTATATTTGTTACCAATGACTGACATCCTGGTAGTGAAGCAGTCATGTGTCTTTCTGGATACACACATCTCTGCATTTGTTCCTAGACATTGCTTTTAAATTTGGCGTCAATGAAATTCAGTTTCCTACATATGACATGATTCCTTCATGACATGATGGTTATCCTCAACACTCTAGCTTGTGATGGAGTTTAAATGCAACGACGTGTACGTATTGCACATATGTATACGCTACGTAGAAACAAGAACGGGTTACTGGGATGGGTGGTTGTTTAGTGGCCATGTTGATTGGAAATCATGGAGATCACATAGATCTTTTCATAGGAAAGAAGTCTCTACCATTTTCTTCTTAATGCATGTCCAGTATGCAAATTACATGCGGTTGGTTTTCGTGGATAAGTCTGAATATCTAGCACAGAAGAATTGGCACCAGTAGTACATAGTTGTTAGCATTGTTAAAATGGATCCATACATACAGTTTTGAATCATGCATATATTTTTTTATCTGACGGGTGCGGCTAGTGGGTCAGAAAAACATCCCCCATTCCCGAACACTGGGTGTCATAACTAAATGATAGTGACAAGGTCAGAATCATACAATCGACACTGCACAAAACAGAAAATTCTTATGAATATGGGAAAGATTTGGGCGCTTTTATTTTAAGTGTCGCCCAGACATTAGGGCAGACAGCAAATAAAAACAATATTAGTCAGCGAATTGTTCTCTTTTTGCCACAAGCCAAAATGATAAATTTACAAAGCCGACAAATGAAGCATCGGGAAATTTCGTTCTATTTTGATATATCCCGAACTCCAATGTTTCTAAAGGAAATATGAACATTTTACATACATACAGCTAAATGCCTGTAAATGGTCATATGAATAAATGGTAACATTAAGCATTACAGCCAAATAACTATTACCAAACGTTACCATCATAACATTAAGAACATCTAATTCATCAATCGATTTCGGTTTCATTAATTCAATAAGAGCGTGCCACTTAGAAAATCAAATATGTGAATTATAATATCCAGAACACAATTAAAAGCAATGAACTATTCTGGACAGAGAAATGTAGTAACTGTTGTTTTAACCTTTCACTGGGGTAGATACATCTGTTTGTTTTAATTGCTGCTAGTTAAGAGTTTTAAGTAGCTATTCCGAAACGGGATGTATATGAATGTTGTCAACAGATTATTATAAGTCAATCTGTGGTAACACTGATGCAGAATCTAACTCTGTCTGCATCTTCATACAAGTCACCGTGTGTTCATGAACAATCCTAAGCTATGTGTACGTAGCATTGCTCATCTTAGAGCAGTCACATTTGGCGATTATGTAAACATCGAAGGTCAGTCACAAGAAATGGAATGGAAAAAATATGAGATAATTTCCAACACTTCAACGCACGACCTATTGTCACTGTCAACAATGACAAACTGTGTTCACGATCCGGATCTGCCGGGAGAGTTAATATAACAAAATATCCTTTTAAAAATTACAGTTACCAGTCAAGAACAGACTTTTTTCAATAAATATTCAAATTTTCCATTGAAATATAATCATATATATACAAAGTTAAACACATGCTACCTCTGCCCTTCTGGTTCCAGATTGAGTTTAATGTCTAAGATGATATCACATTTCAACGGTGGAACCTTTTACGTTTCTGATATATATACATGGGTGAAACAACTTTCATGAATAATGCTTTCAAGAATAGTTTTGCTATGCTGAATTATTTTGAGTCATATATCGACTCTGGGAAAATCTTTAGAATTGATCATGATGTGGGGTATACATGACCTGTGGCCTTACTCTATATTCATATAATATTTATATCTAGGTGAATCAAATCTCCAATTTCAGACATTACCGTTTCGAATGGTAACTCCTACATACTGTGCAAGTCATTGTTCGGTAAGAAACATACAGTTCAACAGCAAATTTACTGGATAGGACACACCCATTAACTTACGTTGTTTATAGGTTCATGTAATGTCTACTTCTTTGTAAATGGTTATTTTGTGAAAACGATATATTTAACACACGGGCAGTGCACTTACCTGTTGTAGGAAGAAGTACCGTCATTAGGACGAGAACGACACAGCTGATGGCCATGACGCTGTCAAACTCAGGTACGGAATGGGACCTGACGTCAGGTTGGTCGGAAAAGCAAGATATGTGGTCAGTTGTCCAGATATTCCGCAGCGTTATTCTTTAAACGTCCAGAGACTGCGGCAGCGCTGGGTTTATGTCCTTAAAGTATGTCCTGAGATGGCAAGATCACCACGCCTAGAATTCTCCGTATGAGAGTTCCCCCGTCACTTGGTTCAGAATGCTGCTGATAAGGTGTTAAAGGATGTTATGCACACCGCGTGGAAGGGATCTCTTATGAATGTGCACATCAAAACACCAGTGCTATTTTATACGGCGGTTTGTTTGCGTGACGTCACACCGCAAACCCTTTAGCCCCACGTGACCCGGATGCGGTGCTCAGGAGAGACTTGGGCCCATGCTATAAGGACGACAAGCACTGAATGGTGCATGCCGGGAGTCTTCGCCAATACATTAAAACAATAACAGTGCCATCTGAGATCCTCTCCAACCACAAGCCACTCCCATAGTCTATCGGAGAATTTGCCTAGCAGCTTGGAGACGGTAAATACCTCCCATCGGCAGGTGCTTGCCAAGTTGACAATTCTCGCATGTACAAATATACACTGACGATGGCCGCAAAAGCGTCCCATTGTCTTTATGTGTAAGAAGAAAATCTCATCATCAACATAGGACACCAGCATTAAAATAGGATATTGGCGATCAACGGATGATTGAGGAATAAACGCCCAAAAGAATAAATATTCCGATTACTAGTGTTGTTTCTTCATTAGACACATAAATTTGCATGATCTTGACTTTTAGGTCCTCACATGGAGGAAGTGGTCTTCTTCAATAAACAGAACTGTGAGAAAAGAAGAATAAACACTGTCCAGCCCCCGTCCATTGTCATTAGGCCGTATGTATGGGAACGTGGTATACTGACCGGTCGTTGGCAACTGTTTTGCTATGGTGTTTGCAAGCCTTAATTGAAGGTTAATGATCGGCCTTCTAGGATGTGCACTGTTTGTTTTGGTGGAAAGAAATTGTATACAGAACACATTATTGCCAAGTGTTCAGTGCTAAAATGCAGATGCTTCTAATGGTGTTTTTAAAATTCTAAATCACGCCAAGCCAGAGAATTTTCTGATTGTTCATAGCTTAATATAGACGCAGATATTGTTCAAAAGATGTTTGAACAGCGAATAGCATAGTTTTTACTATTTTTCTGCCAAATTGTGCTTGTTTTAAGTTTGTCGACGGCATAGTGGGTAAGCTATTGTAGGCTTATTGGAACATCACTTTGAAAAGATCTTTCTGCAGATGGGCGTGTGAATGTAAACATCTTAACTGATGACTTAATGTTTTATTTCTTGCAATAGTTTTCTGGTAAACATTTCCGCTCGTATTATAAACAGTGTGATTAAAATTGGACTACAAGACATTCGTTATATTGGCAACAGAAACATTCCCAACATTTCTCCGAGGGTCAGAATCTGTTTCCCCTGGGGAATTATGTCCTCCACACTATGCTGGTCCCAAGAGTTTCCTTAGAGGATTGGGTGGTGAGGCTTCGTTGCGGGTCAGTAATGTGAAGTGAAGCGAGTGAATGAATGAGCATAGTTTTACGCCGCCCTTTAGCAATATCGCGGCGGGGGACACCAGGACTGACTTCATACATTGTACCCACATGGGGAACCGAAACCGACTACGAGTGAAAGCTTCAATCACTAGGCTTTCAATAGTGGCATTCTTACACATGTAATGTATCATGGTTGCCTAAGGCCTTACTGGAACAGACTTGTGATATTGTAATGTAAGGTAAAACGTCAATAAAATCAAATGTAACACAAACACATTTCATTAGATATACAGTGCTTGATAATTATTCACAATCATATTGTTCCACATTTTATGTATGTTATTGAACCTTTAGCTTAAGCGTATTGTGCCTGTTACGGTTTGACCTTGATAATGCTTGCATCGTAATACGTAATGTGCAAAGCGTAAAGTATTTACCTATGTTTCGTGATCAGACAGTCTCGGTGTTCTTGTGGACATCTTATCACGAGGAACGCGAATGGTTTGACATTAAAATGATAGCCTTTTTAACCTGGCCTCGGCCTCGGTAGTGTAACAGCCTTACACTACAACTTTCGTAATAAAAATCTCTGTAATGCTTCCAGACTCCTAAAGCAAATGTATTTTCTACAATGGCTACAATCAAATATTAATACTACGAAACTGTATTGAATACTTTCATGAAAAGCATCCCTATTACAATATAAGGTAGCACAATTTATTTATCATGCGCTTGTATTGGGAAGAGATTCAATGTAATTTGTGTATCATATGTTGTACATATTATACATATTTATTTTGTATATGGGCCTATGGCCTCCATGCAATAAACTGATTGATTGATTGATGTACACTTGGTTCTCTCAACACCGTGATTTCAGGACGTATAGATAGCTTTCTTTAACGTCACAATAGACAACAGATCACCAAAATCTACATTGTTGTATACAGCAAACTAAAACACATCATCTATTGTGATACGTGTTTTCATATAATCTAGCACGTCATACATAACGTCTGTGAGCAGGTAATAATTCATTTCCTGCAGCAAGTCTTTTCCTACACGATTATGCGTTAAATATCGAACAAATATGATCAAAATACGGAACTATGAAAATGTCAACAAACACAAATCCATTATACATGGAATTATGACAACTACACAAATCACCTACAGCGACGTGGAGAAATAAAATACAGGCGGACAACGCTGCCCTTGTTTAAACTGAACCATTACGTGTTTCTTCTTCAGACAACGTGTATATGTGTTAGTAGGGGACTTCTCGTGGAGTCAACACTGGCGACCATGTGGAGAATGTGTGGCTGTGAGCCTCAGATACTCATACAGGAGCGGTCTCTGTTTGATCACTACACGAGGCCGGCACGCGAGGTAAGTCGGGCACGATACATGGTGCATGCCTGTGGACGTCTTCAGTGATGTCAACTTAATGGGCTGCTGGTTTCATGCACACAAGGTGGATGCACGATTAATACTCCAGCATCTACTCTATTGTAACTCTGGGTTACCAAACAAATGTGGCATGAGCACAGCAATGAATTATGAAACGTCAACGCCAGAGAATAACCAGTCTCGATTATCGCTTTATGGAATCCATCGCCGGGAAAGTGATTTGTATGGATCACTGAAACTTAGTAAAACCACGTGAAGAGGGTAAACACTTTGTGCACTTTCGTTTACTTAGCAGCCACCATTTACACGGTCTCCAGAAAGAATTGTTGTTAACTGATATCATTGATTTTAATAAACATAAGGAAACCATTGTATGATTCCGACTGAAAACTTGTATTTATGAATCCTCATCAAATAGTAACGATACCTGGTATTGGCAAAATGCTGAGTTTATCACCTTGCTCAGCACAGTCATCTCACCTGAGAGTGAGTGAGTTAGTTAGTTTAGTTTTACGCTGCACTCAGCAATATTCCAGCGGCGGCGGCGGTCTGTAAATAATCGAGTCTGGACCAGACAATCCAGTGATCAACAGCATGAGCATCGATCTGCGCAATTGGGAACCGATGACATGTGTCAACTAAGTCAGCCAGCCTGACCACCTGATCCCGTTAGTCGCCCCTTACGGCAAGCGTGGTCACCTTTTGTGGCAAGCATGGGTTGCTAAAGACTACCCTGGATCTTCACGGGTCATCTCACCTGAGAAAACAGGGCAGCGTGGTTCAAGTCTAAATAGGGAACCGCATCAGACATCGTTTACGTTACTGATGCTTCATACCTGGAAATGCCCTCCGCTTGTCTACTTTACTAACATAAGGTTTGGGATGTTTTAACCTTAACAAACAACGTTTTACCGAGTGTCGTACCACATGGAAAGAGCAAGCTCAATTGTACCTCAAAGGTTGTTTGGATACCCAACACTAGATCTGTGTGTTTTTCGTCACTCTGAATAGTTATTCGTAGATCTAGACATGAAACAGTTGACGTGGCTTCGCTGCTCTATGTATTTCAAGCTCTACTGGTAAACACGCGGAAGAGAATTGGATGCCTGACGTTTATTCCATGACAGCCGATCACCAAGACACTTGTAACTGAAGCTAAATTCCCAAACCCAGCAGACATATTGACTGAAGAAACTGGTCTGAGCAGGAGACGCACAACTGGTGTCCCTGGGAATGCTTATTTTTGTCCAACTGTCCCATACCGATCAACTTTAATGTAAATTGTGAGGTAGTCAATCATTTGACATTGTTTTCTCAGTGAACTTCAGGTGAGCTGAGCTTTCAGTTTCGTCAAAATGGTACATCTATGATTATTACTTTGTTTAAAATAATATTCACAACTGAGATCACAAACTTTAAAGCAATAGTATTCCTTTGTGCGCTTGAGAATAAGACATGAAGGCTTTTACATGAGTTCTATCAGACAATAGACATGTTCAGTGTTTTCGTAAATACCATATACTGCAACCAGTCTGTGATGGTGGATATACTGGTATCGGGCTCTGCCTGGGTTCATGCTAACATATCAATACCAGTATAACATATGTTTAAGCAGGCTGGACTTCCGGTAACCTCTAATTATCACTACCTGTAGTACGACATAACGTCCTGTTGAAGGAGCCCAGTGCATAACCTCAATGCATCATATATACAGGATGAAACTTCGCCTGAGACTTCCCATGAGAAACAGAAAATGGCCAGGAATGGTTCATGTCGGATATGAAAAGATTATTTAACAAGTTGACTGCACTTCCGGGATACTTGTCTAGTCTCATACACGAAATTTTGTGGATTGAATTGCTGGTCCTCAAATGCCATGTTTGGAGAGTGCGCTCTTATAACGTCGGTATTATACAAACAGTAATAACATGCCGCCAGGAATGGGGAACGACGTCTGTGCAGACGCTTGTTTGTGCACGCCACGACGTTGTTCTCATGGCTCCGACGAGATATCATTCACACATGTGGGAGACGTCCTCGCTGAGCCAGGTCCAAGGATGCATGTTACCTGTCTGTGTTACCCAACAAGACAACATCTCGTGTCGTACGGGATGTGCAAGACTTCAGAAGCCTCGCTGACCAATACAGGACATGATGACTGCTAACTTAAGGATGAGTTACAGATGAATGGTGAACTGGGGCTAAAGATGACGTGTTGTTAAACTGTAATACACATTCTTCCCATTACAATGTGTATTATATCAACAGACATGCTGACCTATTTGAGAGCGTACAAAAATCCACATAGAAACATGAAATGTAGAAGATCAGCTGTTGGGGACGCCGCCCAAAGCCCCAAATTCTGCTAGTAAATGCAGTTCCTCATACTGCACGTGTCACGCTTTCTTGTGATACAAATAAATCAACGTCTGAGAAACGCCGGCATGGATGTTTTTAATGTGTCTCACGTCAACGTTCAATACTTGGTCGGTTGTTTGTCAGCCTTTAAACGCTCCATTCCGCCCTCATTGAAGAGTGGAAGACTGGCGTAGTGTACGTGTTTCTTGGGCTACGTCTAGTCGCCAGGACACCTGAGACGCTTGGTTCTATAATCACCTCCGATAGGTAATCGATGGCAAACAGAAATAAGGCGGGAATAAAATATTTATATTTCCTTTATTGCTGTTTACCAGGTCGCTAAAACAAACACAACGGTGTGACAAAAATGGTGGGGATGGATGTTTTTAAGTTTTTCCTTCTAAATACGGAAGGCACAAATGTTCTAAAACATTTGTTTGAAAAACGATAATGAACTTTCGGCGATGTTCACTTCTTTGGTGAATTGTTTTCGATCATCCACAACAGGAAGAGGAGCTTTGGAACAGGAATCCGTCTTTTTTAATATCACAACATCACTGCTTGTTGGCGATAGTGCCAACATCAACAGCTGTGCTATACATATTACAGACACATGTTGAGTAAAAACAGAAACGTAAAATGCGTGAATCAGTTGGTTGAAACTGAATTGTTGTAGCATGCTAGCTTTTACTTAGGCAAAAGCTGAGCTGTCCTGCTAAATGACTCGAAGTTCACTGTGCGAGACAATAGATGCTGTAGATGTCGCGCCAAGATTCATTCTCAGTATATTAACATCCGATATGAGTTCAGTTTGTTGAAAAAGTACATAATAGTGTTTATTGTTAACTCTTGCGAGTATAATTCCGCCATCTTACACTGTCATCTCAGAGTGTGACCCCAACAATTGTGAAGGGTATTTTAAATGAATTGATTGCATATTTCAAAATGCTCTGTTTGTCGACACAGAACGGGCTATTATAATACCAGTTTATTCAGACAGTAAACTTGAACTTAAGTTAGGATAACCTTCATACGATATCCACCTTACATAATGGATACGTTCCGTCACAATTAATCAACGTTTATCATTTCATGTAAATGAACCAAAGTTTCGGCTTGAACTCTTCTGTTTCATAAAGGAGTACTGTATCAGAACAGCAATGGGCAGATGTCCGGGATGAAAACACGACACGAAAACTGCCAACGTCAAGGTCATTAGAACTCAACATGTCGCTTGTCCATTCGCAAGGTCTCCCTGGAGAGATGAAATGACAGTACACGTCATTACCATGACAGTACACGTCATTACCTTGCCAGCACCTCTCTCTCAATCTTCGAACATCCTGACACGTCAGATATCATCCTCAGCTCAATCCATCACAAACCATTGAAACGATATTTTGACTTCTGTCTCTCTGTGTTTTCGAGGTAAAGTTGCTACTGAATGTGTCCATGATGGCAGTCTTCTTGAGGAGACACAATCTAGGAGACACAATCTAGTAGCTGATGGGTTCTTCACAAGGGATGGTGACTGTTATTGGTGATGAGGTTGATTTGGTTCCGGGTTTGCCGTTTTAGATGGTGGCATTGGTGACCGTTCAGGTAGGTGCAGGTGGCCTTGAGGTGGTTTATCTCCTTGTTGACTTTTGAGGTTGGCCTAGCACTATAGCGCTGCAGGTAAGGGTGGCGCAGATAGCTTGTTTGATCTGGGGATGATGGCAGGAGTTGTAGTGGATATACCGACCAGTGTGGGTGGGTTTCCAGTCGATTGAGGTGCAGAGACCATCATGTAGAGAGTGGATGGATACCTTTTGGAAGGCCATTTGCCCGCTTGATTCAGTCTCCATGAGGAATTGTTTTCGTTGGAGTGACCATGGCATTTATGTGCCAAATGCGTGTGACTCATTATCATTTTCTTCTGTTCTTAGTAAACTGTTGTCTTAGTAACTATATCCCTTGACAGCTCAATCAGTCAACCAGCATCCTTGGCTTCTATCAGGCACATGTCTTCTCAATTAGAACTGGTTCACTGTAACATCAGCTTGTTGAAAGATTCAGAGTCCAACCCGTCACCTGACCTTGTGCCTGTGATCATACTCTCACCATGTTGGACGTCCCTCACTGTATCAACAACTGGTTTGTCTGGTGTAGCTTTGATCATTCCTGACACCATCAACAAACTTGAGTAATGATGATTGTGGTGTTGGAGGCACCCATGTAGTCTTATCTGATTTGGATTTCCAAGGAAATCAGTCCCTATCCAGAGTCTGTAATTGTGAGAAAATCAACATACAGTCAAACACCATTTTGTGGAAGTTGCAAGGGCCTGTGAAAATACTTGAAGCTATCCGAGGTTCAACACAACTGCAAGCGGATGACTATGTAGGGAAGATGCAGGGATCAAGCTTTATACTTTGAGACAAGTATAAGTGTGACACATGACTGTTTTACTGTATATTAAAGCAGTTCACACTACTGAAATTATTTGATACTCTTGTAAACATGTAACATATGTTATATTTGGGATTACACTTTCTTAGTAAAGTACAAATTCTAGTAC
>VKKT01000920.1:83247-95704 GCA_008038995.1 Haliotis laevigata
GTCAGGGTCCATGAAGGTCAGGGTTCATGAAGGTCAGGGTCCATGAAGGTCAGGGTCCATGATACTGCTGGGATACTGATGCGGATTCAAACCGGATGTCCACTATCTCTGATACTCGAGAGTGCTCTTGTTGACAAGTTATCAGTTGCACAACCACATTGTTTGAACTGTTAACTATACCAATAAAGACAAGATTCGTTGATGAAGTGTATGTTTATTATCTAAACAGTCGTTGTTAATGATACATGCAACATATTGATCAGGGAAACATGTCAGCTTGCCTCTCATAGGGGATTATTGACTGAAGTGAAGTTTGTAAATATCACCGTATATTAAATGACCTCGAAAACGATTGAGCCAGTAATTTTTAAGACTACTTCAGGTTTAACAACAAGTAGCTGATGTTCAATGAGGCGGGCTAACTGACAATTTCAGATATCAATAAAATATGATAGAAATCAATGAAAGGATACATTTTTTACGCGATTCACACTATAGTTACGTTGTAGCTGCTCCAGGCAAGAATGTCGGACATTGCATACATATTCGATACATGGTATTGACAGGTATCTCGTACATATTGTAGACATATTGTACACATATTGTACACAGATACTACACAGAACACATCAAATTGTTGCACACGAAAATGAGAACATGTGATATATATACAAGGTCTTCAGTACACATTGCACGTAAATGTTTTGAACATAGATATGGATGATGGTAGTTGTAATTACTGGTTGCACCTTTACTTAACTAATGTATGCGATAACATTGGTATAGGTTTCGTGTGGGTATGTATAGCTCTTCAAACACAGGCTTCTGTCCAGCAAGGCGGGATGATACAACTGGACGTGCATATGGTATTTTCTATGTTCATCAACCATCCCGACACAGTGTGAGGTAATCAGTACTGGTACATGACTGTCCCCTAGAACCTCTCGCTAGTGGTGTCTTCTCTGGAACTGCCGTCTTCTGTTTCCCGTGGTCTTGCTGGCCCACGCGACTTGCAACACACCTTGCCCCTGCCCATTACCCTGAAGTACACACACTCCACCCCTAGACAGAGGAGGGCGCAGGTGGTGGAGCCGGCGAACACCAAGAATGGGCCACTTGTACTCTCCAGTTCCAGACTCTGGGAGGTACTGGTCTGGCTGGACGTCGGGCACATGGAACTAGGTGACCACCACCTGTGTCGCCACTTTCCGGTCAGACCCGCCTCCTGGAGCTGGATCAGACTGTGCACAAAAACTTTGAGTCAAATTAAGGATTAAACGTTGAGGTTGTGTCGTTGTTCAAGCAACAGGTTATTAGAATAAACTCTGACAGATGGGATGTATATTACTCAATATACATGTTTAATTATTTTCGTGAGGTAAAGTTCGAGTGAGTGGTGGTCATTATGAGAACAAATGCACATACGACCGTTGATATTAAGAACCAGTAGGCCTTTCGTCTCAGTGGTCAACTTGTCTAACCTATCAGAGTAAATTCCTGTTACATTCCCTAATACAGGATTATCTCAAACCTGCCCAGTTACCAACAGTGACCAACTTGACTGTTGTGTAAAAGAAAGTAAACCACACCACACCACTACTGCAAACTTAAGTTCCAAAAATAATCTATGGCACCTGCAGCAAATAACCATTTCTGGTTCTAATGGGTCGGGTGGTCAGGATCGGGGTTCGGTTGATAACGTGAGCACCCCGACGGCGTAGTTAGTTGCTCATAATATCAATCTCTTGAGTGGTTGGACGATCATATCGATGGGGGTGGTGTTCAGCAGCAAACGACAACACACACTGGCTAAACATTGATTTAGGCTGCTTAATGCTTTTGTTTTGGAGAATTCGAATATACATGGTGAAATAAATACGCGTGAAACTTAAGCCCATCGACAGTATCAGGATTATTTATAACATTCTGCTGAAATACCTTACGTACATGTCCATAGCCTGGGCTTTCTATGTTTATAATGGCTTATGACTTTCACTTACTTAAATGACAAGATCTCCAGCAATGGGGATGATTCTGGCACAATGAAACCCAGACCCCCTACATTAAATGGAGTCTCGCCAGACATGAGATTCTCGCAGTCTGTCATACGCAGAAACTCGATCTGTGATTGGTCAGTCAGCAGTGCATAATCACCAGTCAGAACCAAGTCGAGAGCCTCGTCATTGTTCTTCACAGGTGGAGCTGTTTTCACCATTGCCCACAACTTCCGGAAAGTCTCTGTTTCTCCTTTCTGGAACAATTAAAGACATACATATAATATCAATATATGTTCCTTTGGGTCACCTTTATTTGAAATATGCAGCTGTCAAATCCCTGTGGACAGGAGATACCATCCTTTTCATGAGTACAAATATGTTGTCGTACCCTCACCATAGTTGTTAAGTAGTGGCATATGTTATATTTTAAGTATGCACGGCAATCTGAAAATAACACTAAAACCCACACAATCCCAGAAGGCTCGGTTATGTTAGAATTATAGCGATTATTTCCAAAAGAAAAACAGGTGAGTGGTGTGCTCATTAGCTTGTAGCACATGAATTATGTCACTGTGCGGGAGTGTGTTGTAACGAACTGACTCGAGAGTCATGATGTATAAATCATCAGACGTCTCGACGCACAATCGATTTGGAGCACTTATTAACACCACTATGTGTGATGCGTGTACCATAAGCGTTATTTATACACAACATATGACAAAATCAATACTGCGTGTTTGTTTCACACTGTTACAACAGGAAAATGTTACCTGCTACCACCTATGCTGAACACTTGACTGCCTCTATTGATATATTGCCGTCATGGAACATCAACACAGGCAACAGTCGGTTTCCGATCTAGACATATCGATGTGTACAGCCATAGCTATCACCACATATTACCACTTGACTCTGAAGTATTAAATTGCTGTTAGCTTATACGGTATGTTCGCGTTTCTCTCTTGAGGTAATTTACAAACACGATTCAATATCAATAATTTATTGAAGCTTGCATTTCTCTTGTAAACCCGTGAAGTTCAATATCCACGGGTTTGGGTGAAGTGTAGTGATACAGGATTTGCTCGCTCGGCCTACGGTCAGGGCTCTATTTCCAACACACATACAACCTGTGACACACATCCTTGGATCCCCTCCCACATATACAGAAAACCCAACACGGCGGAAGAAAATATTATTATCTCATTCATTGCAAATTATCTAAATAAATTAGTTTTCGAACTGTCTTCAGCAACCTGCGCTTATCGTAAGAGACTATTAACGGTAACGGGTGATCAGGCTCGTTGCATGTAATCGTCTCCCAGTAACGGAGTTCGATGTTCATAATGTCAAACAATTGGACTGTCCGGTCCAGACGCAGTTATTAATAGACCGCCGTCACATAAACCGCCGTGCAGTTGTAATATTGCTCATAGCGTCTCTGAGGCCTTGAACAACGAGCAAACAAACCTGACCCTAACGAAAGGGAATGGCATAACCTTTAAAGCACTCAGACAACTATCGACAAAAAAACATCATGAGCCCAGTAACTATGTATCAAAACTAAGACGAACCTAAAACCAAGAAAGTAAGCAAGGGTGACCTCACTCCATTAAGAATTCCTCGTTTGCCGTGACAATGTACGAGACAGTACCTGGAGTTCTTGGTACAGATTGGAGCCTTGTTTAACCAGGGGCTTTATGACAGTCTGGTCAGCGAGGTCGTCGACGTTCCTGATGGGTTTGCCCACGAAGTTGACGGTGAGGAAGGCGACGAGGTTGGCCTTGTAGGATGCCACCATGAGGATAGTGAACACCCACCAAAATCCCAGGATGAATCGGCCCGATATGTTAGGCGGAGATATCTCAGAACCTGAAGAAGGTGAGAGGGGAACAGATGAGGGGAAATAAGTATTCTGAAAGCTTCTTGGATCTACAAGAAATAATGTTACTGTGATTTGTGACATTGGACTTTTAAAGGTACACAATTGGTCACCTTGCTCCATGTAGGACTCGTACACTATCCAGATGTTGTCTGACGTGCTGATCTCCGTATTTCTGTTCCCATCCCCATCCTCATCCTGCTGCTGCAGCTTCAAGGGACTAAGGTGGTTGACCAGGGCCAGTGTGAAGCCCACCACCAGCACGGCTCCAGCCACGGCCAACCAAACACTCTCAGAAAACGGCTTGAACACTCTGGAACAGAACAACAGGTCCACAGTACTTTTACGATAACGCCAATACAAATAGATCATGTCATTTCGTATACTGATGCTTAATATGCTTGCTGAAGGCACGTGGGTCAGACTTCTCTATGGTGTAGATCTCGAAATCCCATTCACAGGACAAAACAAAAAGTTAATGTGTGGGTTGACTGGGACTTCTCTCTTAAACGCACGGTAACGAGATAAGTCAGTTACCTGAAAATCTTGCTGCTTTTGTCCTCGAAACGCCTGAGAATGATGCCCGCCCCTTCCTCCATATATGGCTTGGTGAAGTCAATCACCCTCTCCCGCTCTGACGTCAGACTGATGGGCCCAATACCCAGGTCAACTGACTGAAGACATGACAAGTTAAACAGAGGTGTGACTCTAGGTGACCTCTTCTTGCTACCACTACAACACTGCTACCGACTAGGGAAGATAGTGAGGTGTGGCACAAGGCGACTTCCTTAAATGATCCCATGCTTAACATAACACACACTGTGTTAACATCTGATAAATAGAAAGCCAAATAATTTAGCAGAAGACTTAACAAAAATGTTTGAGACACTGAATGATATACACGTTTATGGTGGAAACCATAAGACATTGTCACCAGCATCCAGCATATCAGGTGGAGTAAAATATTTTGTTTGTTGTGAACCAAATATCTTTTCCAAAAGGTCCCGAGTCAAACCCAGGTTATCAGATAGTCGATACCCAATGAAAAACTAACAATCGTCACCATCTAGTCACTGGATGTGCCAATGACATCCTTCATGAGACATGCAAGTTACATAATGGATGCACCAACCCTCTTCCTCGTCATCTCCACCACGCCGTTCCAGTTGCCGTCTTCATCCACCGTTCCCCAGAACTCGTCAGGAGACTGTATCAGCTCGTACCTACACAAGATGAAGCTGTTTGGAACATCAACAGAACAGCCTCGATGAAATATGACAAGTCTGGTAAGTCATTGGTAGCGTCTAGGCCAAGTTCGAATTTTCCCCAATGGACACAGTTAAGTCGCTACCTTTGTGTTTTCCACCATGTAAAAGCTCGAATATTGCTAAAAAGGAGCTAAACAAAACTCACTCACACATTGCCCAGTTGCACCGCCTACCTGAAGTTGAGCCTCGCCGCCAGCTCGTCCAAGATGTCGACACAGAACCCCTCCCATCCGGTGTTGTTGGGCAGCTTCATCACAAATGGTGCAGCCTGATACAGAGAATTATAGGGTCACACTGGCCTCACTCTATACTGGATCAGTCACATTTCTAACCTTAGATTGTGTAAATATTATCTAATATAACCATCAACAGTCAACCCATTATTTAAAGAGTAAGTATTACCGTACACGTCTTAAGAAGTATATGTACTGATGGATGATAATAACCTGAATCTTAGAACCGACTTCAAGAAAGCTACAGTAATGCCCTTACCACGGTAGTGCCCACCCTCAGGGTGATGTTTCCCAGACCCTTGTTACTTTCGCGGAACAACTGAGTTCCCCAAGGAACGTCCAGCCCACCCATCTTGGACCACCTGGCCACGTGCTCTGATGTCAACGTATTGTTCCGGTACCTCAACCTCTCGATGTTGTAATGGCCCATCAGATTGTGTCCTTTGTTGTCAAACAGCGTACTGTTTGTTTCCAGCTGAAATGAGTTACGTTGGGCATTATTTAATGTTTTTATCTGTAACATATTTATGAACTATTACATGTGTGTTCCCTTGTCTAGGGAATCTGGGATTGTTCATAGGCTGTTTCGCACATCGTGAAATCTGCTGTAAAACGTCATGCAAAAAACTACCATTTGTGCGCACACGACGTCAGCTGTACGTGCTGCCGGTAGGGCAGGACATGATTGCTCTTTCCGCGAACATCTGGTGTCATCACTAACTTTTACTGATCCATTCCTACAATTGTCGTCTGTCGCCTGATTATTTTCTGGCGTTGACGTTTTCCATTTGCTCAAAACATCCGAACGAAAATGAGTTGTTTTATGCCACTTGTACCAATATTCCAGCCGTATGCCATAAAGAGGACATGAGAAATGCAGTCATCGGTGCAACTGCCCAAGATTTATTTTTAACCAATAAGCTCCTGTATTTACCAAGTGAGTGAATTTAGTTTTACGCCGCACTCAGCAATATTCCAGCAATATGGCGGCTGTGTTTACTGTACCGAACCCAATAAACCTGACGTGCGTCTATATATTGATCACTTAAATATATCTGATCGTTTTCTTTAATGTTTATAAAAACATCATGGTTATTAGTGCGGAATACACATCGTTTTCACTTGGTATGATAAGATTGCATATTTACCTGACGTAAGGTGTTAGTCACGTGTTGAACTACTGATGATACATTGACATAGCTGTCTCCGCATCGTCTGGCGGTGACGTTGTCTGTCGTTGCCAGGTTGACGCTGATCGCCGCTATGAGGGCTTTGAAGGAGTCCTCCACGTGTGCATCTGTTGTCTGCCATCAGTTGGAGAAGGGAAGGAGTTAACAAAGTAAGGTTAAGTTAACCGTTAACATGCGGCATACAACAATCACTGAAGGAGTGAGTGAATGGAATTTGAACAGTTTGTCTTCCAATTTCTATATATAGAGAGATTTCAAACTGATAGAAGAGACATTGGTCAGTGATCCACTTGTCATCTTGTGTGATACACCAGTTCACCTTGTAGTGTCTCTAGTCCGTTCACCTGGGTATCACGACCATCAGTCTGACGTCAGAACTGGTTGAGTTCGATGGTAGATTTGAATAGCTAGAACACCGCATATTCCGACCAATGATAGACACTCCTATGCTTCTGATATGAAGCAACTGAACAGGTAGGATGACTTATATATATATATTACATTATGTCATGTCATATTATATGATAAACTCAGCAAATTTCAACGAATATATTTCACTTTTCACACTCATTTTAACACTTTTTATCAGCTATTTGCCAAAACATGACAGCCAGCCTACATTCAAGCTCTTCGCATCGCGGGGAGAGGTGGGCTTGTCTGTAGGTATGTAGAGGACGTCCCTGAACTTAGCGAAACCTTCTAGTCCGTGAGTGGAGCTGACAGCTGAAGATGGCGCAACAATGGCTATGTGGTCTTCGAAGTTGTATTCAGTGGTGTTTAGCTGAACGGTATTAGAACAAATAAAAATAGCAATTTTACATAATTATCATCAAAATAATTTATTTATTGGAACAGATGATAAAATACGAGCTGAAATATTACTCCTTGGATGGTAATTAAAGACTGTAGAAACTTACAAGACGTGACACTGCTTTAAGTGATGCTTCCCCCAGCATCAGGAGGAGGCACGTCGTCGACTCGTCGTTGTCGGTTACTCTTGACAACAGTGCTGTCGCAGTTGGTGCGTTGTAGCCTCCATCCATGTATGTCACGGACGATTCAACAAAGGCACCAGAGAGAAGGGACCGGAAGTGTGTTACCTGAGTCTCTGCTACAAAATAACATTCTAGTGATCGTTACAAAACTACTCTCATCAACAGACAATACAATTTATCGTTAGACACACACAACGTTGCAGTAAAACACATATACGCGGGGATGCGTTACTTACACACATCTGTGAAGATACGTTGCTTACACACATCTCTGAAGACACGTTGCTTACACACATCCCCGAGGGCACTTACTTACACACGCCTCATGAGATATGTCACTTACACACATATGTGGAGACACATTACCTACACACATCTCTGAGGATACGTTACTTACACACATCTATTGAGACACGTTGCTTACACACATCTTTGGAGACACGCTATTTACATACACCTGTGAGGACATGTTACTTACACACATCTATTGAGATACGTTACTTACATCTATTGACCCGTGAAGGTCCGAATTAGAATATTGATCTTCAGTAACCCACGCTTGTCGTAAGAGGCGACTTACGGGATCGGGTGGTCAGGCTCGCTGACTTGGTTGACACATGTCATCGATTCCCAATTGCGCAGATCGATGCTCATGTTGTTGATGACTGGGTTGTCTGGTCCAGACTCGATTATTTTCAGACCTCCGCTACGTATCTGGAATATTGCTGAGTGCGGCGTAAAACTAAACTCACTCACTCACTCACTTACATCTATTGAGACACGTTACTGACACACACCTATTGAGAAACGTTACCTAAACACGTCTATGAAGACAAGCTACTTACACTCATCTGAGAGAATGGTGACCTGTATAAAGTTGCCGGCAAGCACCAGACTGGTGATGGCGTGATAGCGGTACACGGCGGGAGGCTGTACCCGGAAGGTTGAGGGTACCGTGGCCTTGTGGTGGCAGGGGTCAGTGTGAATACCGAGAACAGGAACATCGAGACGACCCACAGCGCCCTCTAGGATGGTCAGCAGGTGACAGGGGGAGACAACAACGAATCCTATAGTGTTATTCTGAACCTGTTCACAAACTGAAAGTAGTGAAGCAATACAATTAGTGAAGCAACATAACGAGGTGTGCTGTGTTTGGTTTCCCAACAGATTATTACACTGAGCCTCCAAATAAATGAGCAAGAAAATGTTTTCCAAAAGTACATAAATATTTTGTTTTTGTTTCCATAACCTTTCCATCGTCTTTACAATACTGAAACTGAAGCGATATTATAGTATGTTAAAAATCGAGTCTGGATCAGAAATTCCGGTGACTAACATCGATCGACCCAGGCAGCTGGAACACGATGCCAAGTACCAACCAATTCGGCGAGTCTGACGACAAGTATGGGTTGCTGTAGACTAACCCGGATTATCACGGGCCTCGCGTTGAACAGGGTAGCCTAGTGGATGAAGTGTAACCAGTATTTCTAATAGATGGTGAAGCGAGTGAGTGAGTGAGAGAGTATGGTTGTACGCCACTTTTAGACATATTCCAGCAATATCACGACGGGGGACACCCGAAATGGGCTGTACACACTGTACCCACGTGGGGAATTGAACACGGTTTTTTTTGGCGTGACGAGCGAACGCTTTAACCACTAGGCTACCCCACCGCCCCAAAACGTGGTGTAATACACCAGCTTGTCATTGACCCGAGTTTACAACTTAAAGTTACCCCTGAGCACGACTCTGACAGACCAAAGATAGAAAATGGCTGATTTCGAACCCAACATATACTGGTGGATATGAGAAAATTATGGTGATGCAGACAATTGGACTGTCGTTACATTGGTCACTGGCTGTCCACTCGACTGGACTCTAACCTATTGGACTAGCACCACTGTACCTTTAAGTATGGCATCCCCTATCTTCCCATCTGCCAGGCGTATCTCCATTATACCTACAGGGGATGATGAGTCGTTCGCGGTGACGTAGGGCAAGGTCGTCGTCAGGACGTTGCTAGCGTTGTAAGATTCGTGGTAGATGAATCCTGGGAAAAAACAAAAAAACAAATAGGTTTTCGGGTACCACGGGTCAGTGTTACAAAAGCATACTGAATCTTCTACAGATTGTTTTATATATGGTTGAACATATTTAATGTTCGTACCCGACTATCAACATCTCTGTGTATTGTTGAGGTGAGGTAACCTAGTGTTTCGCTCTTCACTCTGAAGGATTAGATTTGATTCCTCACTTTGGTACTTTTGTTTCTGGTTTCCACTCTGCATCATTTCCGTAATGTTGATAAAAGCAGCATGAAACCATACTCTGGCTGAAGGCCAGAATCATAGTGTATACATGCTGTTATCCTTTCACTAGAAATAATTAGCGTTGTGTGAATTGGCTGACAATAAACAACAGTCTGCAAACATACATTCAGCTTTACAGTGAACCATTATGCTAAAACTGGGAAGCATTATTAGGACAATAAAACGTTAAATCTAAAAAATACGATCTTTCAAAAACATACCTGCGTGATAATATCAGTAGTGTGACCTTTCACTTGCTACTCTGATGAAATTTCGCTACTGTACCTACAAGCCTGGCGCCCCTGTGTACCTGCCAGTAGGATGTCCCCTCGTAGATGTAGAGGCTGACAACCTAGTATTATCACATCATACTACTGTAGTATTGGCACTGATGCTACTTACCAATGTTTACAGCACAAGTCAGACTGGACATCAGGTAGGCCAGACTGACCACACCCAAATTGTGCAGCCGCGCGTCCGACATCGTAATCTGTTCCCATCTAAACATTCCACCTGTATTGAGGCATAGCTGTCGGCGTGTTGGAGAGATCGGACGAGTGAGGCTTATTGTTGCCTCTAGTCGTCTTCATCTACCTGGGATTCAGCGACAGTGGCAACCTGCTCTCTCAGGTGAATCAATCCCATATGCGGATCAATGGAAGGAATTGGTGCTAGAGGGGAGCTCCTCATCATCCACAATCAGAACCCACGGGATCAATTACCAGCCATTGCTGCCACTAACTATAGGTTTGCTTCAGAATCTATCAGTCAATTACTGTGATGTCAAAATAAGCATCTTGCTTTACCTCGCTGGACGACAAACATGTACACAGGATATCTGTGTCAACAAAACATGTTACCTCTAGACACTGTGGGCAGTCCAGTAGTCTACGACAGGACGGTGTGATAACACATTTCCACCATAATCTGTGTCATGCACAGCATGGGTACGGCGGCGCAGAGGTTTTCAATTAGTACTGGGGAAGATAGACATCACGTTGTGTAGGGCTGTATTTCTTTCTGAATCCAGGTTTAATTTCAATCAGAAGGACTGTATCTCTCCAAGAAGATGTTTTACTATTATGTTAAAGGTATTTCAAGAAAACTCCCTCGGCTGAACGGAACCAGTCACTACCACTGTCTCCAGTCTCTCCCCATCTTCCAGTCCAGCCCTATCTACCTACATACATATCACACACACGCACGCACGCACGCACGCACGCACGCACACACACACACACGCATATAAAGTAAACATACTAGTTTATTATTTGTCGATTATCGCTAGTCCTCTACACAGACTGTATGCACAGTCCATCACGAGTGCTAACAGGAAGTGATTCAGGACAGTCCATGCTGGCCCACACAGCTGTCGGCCCTCGAGATAACAACACACAGCTAAAGCTTCCATTAAAAATGCCTGGAAGGATATTGGCGCGTGTACCAAAGTAGGCAGGGCAGCTATCGACCAGAAGCTGAAACTTCATATCGGCGATGCATCGTATGTGAACCTGCAGTTCTGTCCTGAATCCCTCACTTGGGTCCCCTTCAGGGATTCGGGGCCAGAATCGACCCCCAGAAAACAGTGCTTGTCAGACATGGTGCCTGCACGTTGACTGCACGTCACTGTACCACAATGGCATGGGGAGTTTCTCATTATATCAATCCCCGGTTTGTTTTGTCCCGACTTAGTTATCTATCAGTCTTGTTCTCGAGATGGAATGTTGTCGAGTGCATTTGCATTTGCAAACAAACAAACTAGATGCTTGGGTGCCCTTCTAATCAACCAGTTCTGTTCATTTGAAATACATGCAATCTCGGTGGTACATTTCGGTGGTCGAAACGTTATATTCCCCTATCTGATGTGGTACAAATACATCATTTTACAACCCTTATTGACAACAACATGGCTGTTGAGCCAATTCTATTTCAGTAATGCATTTCATATATTTAACAAATTGGACTGCGAAAAGAGAACACATTCTGGCAGCGAAAATATAGCGACATTGCGTTATGATGGTGACTTAGTTAGCTCCCAATGGTACCACGCCTCAGTTCCTTAGAATCACTTGGATGCAGATGTTGGATGCTGGCTGCTTAGGGTCCGTTCATAATTTATGACTATGGTGTGTGTGTGTGTGTCTGAGTGTGTGTGTGTGTTGCCCCCATTGTTCTGGGGAGCTAGGGGGGCATCAATTTTGTACACACGTACTAGGGGGGTCATCAATTTTGTACATACATGTTAGGGGAGGTCATCCACATTGTGCATGCTTCTCCATAAAAATTATTATCATCCCCAACCCCAGCCATAAATTATGAACGGTCCCTTACCGTCGCGTCCTTCGTCATTGATCGTTGCGTCTTGTACATGACACTGCTTTGTCTGTGATGTAATTCTAATATTGACATGGGTGAGTGAMTGAGTGAGTTGAGTTTTACGCCGCACTCAGCAATATTCCAGCTATATGGCGGCGGTCTGTAAATAATCGAGCCTGGACCAGTCAATCCAGTCATCAACGGCGTGAACATCGCTCTGCGCATCTGGGAACCGATGACATGTGTCAACCGAGTCAGCGAGCCTGACCA